>JANHGN010017310.1:131673-171740 GCA_024605025.1 Megaceryle maxima
GGGCCCAGTACTGATCCCTGGGGGACACCACTGGTCACCGGACACCAACTGGATGTGGCACCATTCACAACCACTCTGTGTGCCCGGTCGTCCAGCCAGTTTGTAACCCAGCAAAGGGTGTACCTGTCCAAGTCATGGGCTGCCAGCTTTTCCAGGAGGATGCTGTGTGAGTCAAAGGCTCTGCTGAAGTCTAGGTAGACCACATCAACAGCCTTCCCCCTTGTCTACCAGATAGGTCACCCAGTCATAGAATGAAATCGAATTGGTTAGGCAGGACCTTCCTTTCCATTCATACTTTCCCACCACCTGACAAAATACCTCTGCTGGTAAAAAAAAAGCTTTTCCTGGAAACAGATTAAATATTTACGCCATTCTATTATCGATGTAAACACTTCTCCAGTTTTCTAGATACAGATCAGTAGCTTAGTTGCAAAACTTAATCATGCACCATTCCCCAAGAACTGCCTAAAAGTGTGTTTTAGAAACTATTCACAGAAGGTAATAAAACATACTTAATGTCGCATAAAACTTATAACCATTGCTCCAGCCTTTTTAATACTGAAAAACAACTGCATTCACAAGTTGAACAGCCTTCGCTAACACTACATATGCCCTTCCAGTAACTAATTAGCTGATAATACTTTGGGTGCCTGTAATGCACAATTCAAATGCCTTGCTTACCAATGTGTTTAGTATTCTGCAAATAAGTCTTTGTACCAATTAAATCCCTTGTTGTTATGAAAATGCTTCCATACTGTTGTAATAACACAGGATAACACAGTCAATGCTACTAATCATGAGGCTATTCTTTGAATAATTGCAGGATTTATGAGTAATCATTGCTAAGGATACACTACTATTCGGTACAGAGTACACAAAATCTAATAATACCTTTCAAATAAATCTGATTAATGTTACAGTATCTTTTAAGTGTGCCATGTACATAAAAAAAATCTTCCCAAACAACTGAGAAGCAGTATTTTGTAGTGCAGTAATTTACCGTAGCAATATTTCAGTAATTTACAAGCTCAGTAATTTACAAGTGTATGCAGACAATAGAAATCTATTTTTCTTCTCAATATCTAAAAATATTGTTAAATATCAGATTTGATCCAAGAGAAGATGATTCCTTGCATTTCCCCTATACCAGGTAAATTAGGAGAGACTAACAGGAAACTCAGGAGAGACTCACAAGAAACTTCTGGGGCAAACTGAGGACTGATCCCAGATTCCCTATCAAGTAAACCATCGAGTCAAAAATCTGCAATATCTCCAGAGAGATGTTTAATGGTACTGGCTTATAGGTGAGCTCAGTTCTAAAATCTTCTGCTGAAGTCATGTACAGTAGGTAAAATATTTCTTTTATCATCAAAATAACCCAATATATTACTTACAACACATGAAGTCATCTTATTACTTTAGTTGTATCGGGTTTATTACTGCAGCTGTATCAGGTTTATTACTGCAGTTATATCAGGTATCTTACAGTCACCTAAAAAAGAAAACTACTGGGCTTCAGAGCAAGAAACTCCTAACATCAAAAAAAGACTGTAACACGAAGATTTGGAATTAGTAAGAACTTGAAGAAAATAAAATAAGATTTTCAATAGGTAACTCTATTTGATCATTTATAAAGTACAAGTAAACAGTGAAAATAAAATAAAATTAATACATTACACTAAAAATCTTCAACCTCACATGGACATAGTATCAGAATGGAAACACTTTAGAGGACTATTTTATTAGTAACTTACATATATGAAGACATTTAAAATGCTTTTCACATGACTGGCCAAATGCACAGCAGTCAGTGTGGCAGGAGAGAAATACACAGACAGATTAGATCATTTCTTCCCTGACAAATTAGTCCCAAACATCCTTTACCCATGACTAAAACAACACCTGAATTTAAAGTGCCTCACCAACCCCACATCCTTCAACCTTCTACCATTCAGTCCTGAATATGGCCGAGACAAGGGCATGTACGTAACCTCCCAAAGCAAGGAGGACTGGCAAAGCTGGCCAACAGGGTGATGTGAATTATGCTTCAAGAGGGCAGATGGTATCCACATTCACTGGGGTACACAAGGCAAAAACAAAGGACCAAGTAGTGAAATCAACAGCTTGAAGAACCCCCACTTCAGCCGTCTGTGGGACTTTGACCCAGAGTATCTCTGCAGCAGTAAGTCAAGGATACCTGCAAGGGTTATGATTGCATTCTCATCACCTTGGAAAATTCCAGGTTGCCTGTATTGCACTAAAAAGACAGTGTGTTGGAATATATATCCGTACCCTCTGGCAAAAAAATACTTAATTGCATCTGTCTGCAGTGTTCATTTAGAATTCAAAAGGAAAATGTGAGGATGTCCGCTAAACAAAAATATTACTTGGCATAAAAATGGACACAGAAAACTTCAATACCAACATCTAGCTGCAAAAAAAGTATTCTCTAAGATATCAATAATATATGACATACAAAATATAATAAATACATACAGGGAGAGAAAGTGAAATATCTCAACAACCTGTTCTAGATAAACAAATCTGTTTGTTTTTCCTTCAGAAGATACTGGTTGATTAGGCGAACCACTCTATTAGCAAATCCCTCCAAAACCAGAAGATTAAATATTCCACAGAGAGATTAATAGTAGGTAAACTGTTGCTTCTGATCTCCTGCCCAGTGAATGTTCTTCTAAAGGAAAAAAATATTACTGTGCCAACCAGCACCACACAACATTGACTCCACCTCTTCATTTTTTAAAATCAAATTAGCACACACTGAAAAGGAAACACTGATTTCATTATGCCTCAGATGGACAGAGCTTACCCAAAAGGCAGTAGTAACAGCAAGTGAGGCCAAGCAATTCCACAAACAGCATTCACCAGCATCCTCCATAAAATTACTACAGAAAAGAGAAAGGAACCTTTGCACAGAGGTACAGCACTAGACAATTAAAATAGTAGGAGAGGAACAGATGTGAAAAGCTCTTCAGAAAGACAGCTATTCTCCACGAGTCTTTAACCGTAATGGAAAAAAACCATCCAAGTCTTATTTTAATGCACCCAAATCACATCACCAAATACATTTTACATGTATTTGCACTGTGCTTTAGGGGCAGCAGGTTACTTCGAAATAAAGAAGATTTCTACCCAGGGCAAGGTCCTAAAATTATATATAAAGTATTAAAACACAAGTCTACCTTCATTCAAACTGAGATCTCAGCTTCGGGGTGGGGGAAATAAAACTTAATTTCCTAGAATGCTGAAATACTGTGTTTCGAAAGCGCAAGGTTTGTTTTCTGACTTTGATCACAAATTTTCCTAAAACTTTCTCAACCTATGCACGTGGCATGCACTCTACAAGCAATTTGTGGCAATCTAGCTGTTCATGACAGTGTTCTTCCAAAAGTATACTAAATCATGCTAAAAGTCACACTATTTTTTTTTTCTATCCAAACATGTAAAATGTGTATAAAAAGGTATTTACCTAAATTGTACAAGGAAGAATTTATTTTAGCAAAGCAAATATCCAAAACCATTAGATTCAATCACATCTTACTGCATTTTGGTAGTCATGGAATTTATGGCAAGTTTTCTTTCTTTTGTTTTATTACATAGATTCTTTCATATGTGAAGGAAACAGTAATAATTCCATTAAAATAAACTACAGAAAAGGCAGGCAGAGACACCAAATTAGTACAGTTAGAAGGCTCAGATTAGTAATTTATGACAGCAAATCTAATCTTTTAGCAGTAAAGCAAGTTAGGAAAATTGCAGGTCTGAACTTTTTACTTATGTTTCATTAATCTACTTGCTTGCATATATGTAAAGTGTACTGTCATCATCTGCCACGTCCCCAGGCAGGAGAACATGGAGCAGCTGTACCTTTGCAACCACAGAAACAGTTCCACAGCATTTGAATGTGATCTCCTTCAATTAAAAAAATTCCTCGAGAGGCATTTTTTACCTTGCATACAGCATCTGGCATCATCACCAGCACCTCTGCCCTTCCACACCTTTACCATCTCATCCTGAAATTCAAAGGTAAACAACCTTTGTCTGCCTTCCAAGCTGTCACTCTGAAAGCCACCCATGGGCAAAATCACAGCTATAGCAGGAAGTTGTTAAATAAATGAAACGCGTGCCTTAACCTGTCATTTGAATCAATGTTTATCAAACACGCACAACAAATAATACAATGACCAGCATTAACACCTTTATCCCAAGTTCCAGTTATTTGTCTATTTATTAATCTATTAATTTGTTTAAATTCTATTGTTTGCAGCACCTGGACACAATCCTTAGTATTACATTTAATTTGTACGCATATTACAGTATCATCCAGAAGCACGAGGTGCAGGAGCAATATGCCAAATACAGCATGTTGAAAAAGTTTCAACATTAATAGAAACACGCAGACTTTTTGGATGCTGCACAGAGCTTTATTAGGTGCCCGCATGCAATTCTCTTCAATGAATAGATTCATATAAGAGCAACTTATTTTTTTATGCAGATAAAATACCCAAGCACAGAGTAATGGAAAGGCTGAGAACACAGAAAATTGTCCTTTGGGTTTTGATTGGTTTTGCTTTAATCAATGCAGTTGATAATAATTAAGCCTCAAAACCTGCATGCCTAAATGACACACTGCAATTTATTTTGATTACAGAATTTTTTGCCATTTGTATCTTGCCATTTAATAGGCAAACACAAAATCACACGTCTCCTTGGTAACAAATTGAGCCCAGCTCAATAATCAAAGAAGTCTTTCTAACCCCGGGTGGGAAGTCTCTCCTGTCTCCTCTGACCAGTGGCAGCAGCTGAAGGGGTCCCAGCTCCCACTACCCCACAGTCACCTTCTGGACACAGGTAGCCATCTCCATACCAATCGAAGTGACAACAAAGACTTCCCAGATGAGGTTATCAAACACTTATGACAGTCAGGCCTGCAAACCTCCACCAACGGATTCATGCCTTTGTTCAGCCGCCCCAATTCCACTGGGTTTTGGCACAACCCACACCCCAGCCACTCCAGGGCTCACACAAAGGACAATTCTCACTCTCTTAACTTTTTTCCTGATATGTCTGGTATTAGTTGTTTGTGCTCCTGTGCAGTGAGTGATAGCTGATGAATATCTCCCTAACTGCACTATGTGAAACTGCACCATGGAAGGAACCTGTTATTGATGGCACAATACATTATAATGGAATTTTATATAGATCTTATGGATTTCTTCCCCCTTCACCTACCAGCATTATTTCAGAGAAAGGTTTAACCAAGAGTCAACCTGACTTTTGTTTTAATCTCTCAACTGCGACAATATAATTAAGTTGTGAATGATATATCAAAGTGCCATACACAGAGATGAATCGACAGGAGTAATTTTTACTACTCAAGGGCCTTCAGTTTCATATATCATAATATCCTGTAAAGCAAGCCCACTGACATCTGCTTGACTGTAAAAGCAATAGCTCGGTATAAACCTCAATTCATCCTTCCAGCAGGCATATGTGCTCCCTGCTTATTACCAGCACTATGAGCATTACTACAGTTGAAACCTGCATCATTCAATATTTCATTTCTTTATTAACTGCTTACCACAAATTGGAGAGCAGAACTTGCCACATTCTTGCACAACAGTGTTTCATACGAGCGTTCTGCTTAAATTATTCTAAACGTCTTAGCAACTTGGCAGATATTTAGCTTTCTTTTGAAGATGTCAAAGAAAATAATTTAGCATATCTGGTTATGATCCAAATAGGGCTCCTCCTTTTGTGTTCTGTTTTGGGGTTTTTGTTTGGTTGGTTTTTGTTTGGTTGGCTTTTTGTTGTTGTTGTTTTTTGTTTGGGTTTTTTTTTGGTGGTGTTTTTTGTTCGTTGGTTTTGAGTTTGGTTTTTTATGTTTTGGTTGGGTTTGTGTTGGGTTTTTTTTGTTGTTGTTTGTTTGGGGATTTTTGTCTTTTTTTGTTTCGTTCATTTGGAGGTTTTTTGTTTGTTTTTGTTAGGGGTAAGTTTTTGGGAGTTTTGGGGGTTTTTTTAAGAATGAAGGATCTCTCATTGTTTCTCCTTTCACTTCTTGTTTTGAAGCTTTTCAGCGCTGGAGCAGCTCCTAATTCTGTACCTACAAGAAGAACAACCTTACTTAGAACTAGGATCCTAAGGCTCTATGGTAATGCAATTATTATCATCACCATCAGTATCAGCCCAATCAATCTGAGTATGTGCTTCTAATGAGTTCATGTCTCGAGGCAGTTAATGTTCAGACTGATTTTCCGTGTTTTTTTTATTCTTAAATAACCATTCTTTGCAACAAATAAATTGAAAGCTTTATCAAATTAAAATTAGTATTTAGAGATCAACTATGATTATAGCAAAAAATTATCAAGCAGAGCAGATTAACCCAGCTCATTTGGGGGGTGAATTGTATCTCTTGGGTTAAGAGATATGGCTTGGCCATGAGGCAATTCGCTTCTATCTTTGGGCTCTTCCATAGAAGAATAAAATAATTTCCTTGACACAAGTAAAATATACAGAAAAGATCAACTTCTCTCCCATACAGACCGAGTGTAGAAGGAATGCATGCTATTTAAACGGATGTTTTGGCAAACCAGACGTTTAGTAAATTTGTCTTCTGCACATTCCTGTGTGATTCATTACAATCCATCTCCCTCCAGTCCTCAGAGAATACTAGGGACAATTCCTTCTTGGCCATCAGATACCAGAGAACTTCCAACTGGGAGGAAAAAAAAAAAAAAGAAAACAACCATCCACCTGTAAGAGACCAGACCTTGTGTGGTGGTAAGATCTGAACTGAAAACTAGCAAGGCCTGCCTGGGGGGGCAGAGGTGTTAATGGCTCTCAATGGCTCTGCCTTCCTCCCCTGGCTCCTTGCAGATAAATTAACAATAGGAAGAGAGAAGTTCCGTGTAGGTGGGATGGTGTCCTCTCCCTCAATTAATTTCTTCTGCTAACTGCTGGGACATTGCCAAGGGGAGGGCTACCACACCAGAAGTCGCTCATGCAAATTAGGACCGCCTCTATGCTTCCTCTGGAAGCTGGGGATGCCACCATGCATATCCCAAGTGTATAAAGAGACAGTAAAATACCAATCTGGGTGCACCCACCACCGAAGAACTCATATTTGAACTGATCCCGTGAGATGTCACTGGATCAAAGGGTGATGATAACTTCTATCTTACTCTCTCCCCTGCCCCATCTTTTCCTTTCCTCATCTTACTACTCCTCCCTTCTTTTCCTCGATACTCAGTTGCTGCTTAAAGTAATTAATAAGAAAATGTCCCCTATGCCAAAAGACCTTTATCCACACCATTTATTGATTATTGTGAGGGAAAAGCAATAAATTGCTTTGTATTGTTGTCTACTGGCTCTGCAGCCCCTCCACACAGGGACAGCCTCTTTTGGGGGAATCATACCGATTCACCTCGTCATCCTGAGTGGGACAAGACACCAACTTAATTTGCTCTTATCTAATAAAATACTCTGCTACAGAAGTTCCAATTGTGAATAACTGCCATTCTATCATATGAATCAATCTTGTGCATACGATTCGAATTACAGTGATCGACTCCTTTTCAGCGGTGTGTTTCTAAATATTTTGTAGAAAGCCAACATTTCCAAGGCAAGCATCTAAAGAAAAGTGAAGGTGAAAACTTTTTCATTATCTGAGGAGACAGCCTATTACCTATATCACTTTCTCAGATATGCATCCATCCACACCTAATGAGTCCTATGATTTAGTCAGAACACATTCATAAAGATGATTCATAGTTGTTATGCAGCCACTTGATGTTAATAGCAAAGCTGATGTCTTAAATCACAGCTGTTTCCCTATGATAGCCAAGGGGCAAAGCGACACTTTGGAAAGCAGAGGAAAGAATTTATTAGGGCAACTTTGTGAAAGCACCATTTACAAGAAAAATGTGAGGCAAAACATCAGGGTCAGAAGTGCTATAACCAAATCACTAGATGGTATTAGATGTCATACAGCAATCTGCATAGCGAAGACGTTAGTAGCTATTGGCCCTCCCTCTGCATGTGCTAATATTACCTCAAATTTACTATATCTCGGTTAAAAACATTAATATTTCATTTTAATTTTATCTATAATCTGTTCTCAGTGTCCTACAGAGATGTACAGTAACCTGTATATGATTCATAACAGGCAACTTAAAAAAAAAATGGGGAGGGACTTTTTACAAGGGCTTGTAGTGACAGGATGAGAGATAATGGTTTCAAACTGGAAAAGGGTAGATCTAGATCAGAAATTAGGATGAAGTTTTTTGCTATGAGGGTGCTGAGACAGCAGAATAGGTTGCCCAGGGAAGTTGTGGATACTCCATCACTGGATGTGTTCAAGACCAGGTTGGATGGGACCTTGCAGAACCTGGTCTAGTGAGATGTGTCCTTGCCCATGGCAGTGGGGTTGGAACTGGATGATCTTTTAAGTCCCTTCCAACCCAAACCATTTTGTGATTCTATAAAGTGTCATTCTTTCCTATACTAGGAAACCACAACTGAAAGAATAATTTTAACCAAAAGAAAAGGTCTTCTATTTAGCAACTGAATATATTTGCTGATTTTTAATTATATAGATTCAGGGACAGATAATACAGTATATTAAAAGTACCAGTACAAAGCCAGTGACAAACAGCAAATAACCCAGTGTCTCCATGAAAGAAGACAAAGTTCTAGTGTATCAGAGAGCATACAGGGGGTTTACAGGACTGAATCATCTCTATGTACAAGCCATCCAGATGCAATCTGATGCAGAAACAGTTCATGTAGACTGCAGAAGCTGAAGCTTTAAAGAATAATGTAGCTTTGCAGCCACAGGAAGGATGGAACACTAGTGAATTTGGCACTACATAAAAGATAACAATGAGGCTCAAGATACCCATTGGCTCTTGGAAGTTTCTTAGTAGATCTCATAGATAAAGAGATGTTGCAACAACGAGCTCTGATGAGAAACAGGTGAATTTTTAACTAGAACCAACAATCCCTGACATTTCACTCACTTTCAGCAGGACTCTGTTTGCTTTACTCATTGCTATTAAAAATATCTGAATTAATCCAGCAGGATTTCTGAGAAAGCAGTGAATGAGCTGTGATTCTGCCAAGCAGTAGTCTGATTTCTGCCTCCACTCTTCTGGCCAGTAACTGTAACAATAGAAATACCGTGCTCAAGTTCCAACTGCCAACCACATGGTATTCTTAACAAGGAATGAAATAACTGCCAAAGTGGAAAGAAATACAGAGACGAGAACAAGACGTGCATACACCCTAGCAAAGTGGAATAATTGCATAGATTAAATAGGTCAGCTACAGGTATGGATTTCTTTTAAGGAGATCCAAAAATGTATGAAAAGTTGCATGTGAAGGCACGCTCCTAAAGAATTCACAACTGCAAACATGCCTGTCTTACTGAAAACAAGGGAGGCAAAACTGAAACCACCTACCCTAAGGAGCTTCCCCGGGAAAGCCGGTCTTATTTCCCAACTTGCTCGCTGGAAAGCTGCTGTGGAATAACCGGAACGATGGATGAGCACATGTCGCACAACTACTTCTTAATGATATTTTTGTCAGGTGATTTGTAAGGAGCAGCCTGGATTGGATAGGAAATTATCTTCTTTACAACCACCATCTAGTATTTTGCATTAGAAGAAACTGCTATTCAAAATACATGAATAGGGCAATCGCTGCCTTCCTTGCACCTCTTTTCTGAAGTGAGCTCTGAAGTTTTCTATTAGTATTTAGATTTGCAATGTGATTTTTCAATACAAAGCTAAGCCTGTGTATTCAAAATAAAAAGGTGACAGAAGGTCAAGAACAACCCTGTTTAAAAAAAAAAAAAAAAAAAAAAGGGGAGAGGGTTAGTTTTAAAAGGAAAAAACCTGAGGAAGAAATTTTGCTGATGGCTCCGGGGCTGTGTGGATCAGTTTAGTTAGTGGGCTTTGGTGGAGGAAGTAGGAAAAGCCATGCTAAATGCCTGTGGAGATTTTTAATTCATAGACATTTGAACTCCTCAAGGTATCAGGAGTCTTTTAATCTTGTGAAATTCACATTACTTTCTTCCTAGTTTAAAAAAAAAAACAAAACCAAAACCATAACCAACCAACCAAAACAAAACAAAAAAAAACCCCAACCAACCAACTACTTTTTGGAAAGTGAAAAGCTAGAAAGAGTTCATCAGGAGAGCCTTGCATTTCTGGAAGTGCTGAAACATTGGGTTTATAATGAGAAACTGATGCAAACCCTAACTAAATCTGAGCTTTTCCTCTTAACATGACTGAAAAGAAGGTGCGCCATTTCCCATGCACAGGAGCACACACAGACCCACCGACCTCGTGCCAGAACCCCTGGGAAAGGTCAGCAGAAGTCCAGACACTGGGACATTTTGTTACAAGCAAGCACTAATCTGCCCTGCAAAACCCAGAGCTGGAAAAGGCAGACTCACGAAGGCGACTGGCCTCAGAAAAGGGAAGACATGAAAAATTCAGAGCTGAGGAAAACCTCTCGCCTCTACTCTACACTCCATCATGCGCCAGCTCCTCTCTGAAGTAGAGCGAGATAGAATTAGATGCACTTGTCACATCCTTAGCAGACTGAAAATTCACTCCCCTCTACCAGTGAGAAGTGGCAAGGAGACATCAGGTGCTGCACATGGTATTTCTTATTCAGATTTCTGCACACTCCCGGACAAACTGTTGCACCACACCAGGGTGGGAGTCTCCATACGCATGAAATCTTGCATGTGCTGGCAATCCTGGCTCAGAGCCTCCAGATGAGTGAAAAACATGATATTACTGATAAGAGTATGTATAAAATAAAAATGTACAACTCCCCATGGCTGCTAAATTCCCTACTCCCTTCTCCACCCAAATATCAAAATAGAGAGAGAGGAGAGAGAAACCAAAAAAGCCCCAAAAACAAACAACCAAAAAATGACTGAAACAAGAGAGAGCAAACTACCAAAGAACAATGTGTCATCGTAAATTAATGGAGTTTTGGGAGGATCCAGGAATGTTCCTGAAGTTTCTTCCTCCTCTTTATAATGTCATGCTTGTAATTTACTTCATTTATATTAATAAACAAGGGATTACACAACTATTAGTCTATTTGAGAACTGCACTAAAGCTCACTAAATCTGTCTCTAATTATTATGATTAATGGTCCAAAACTATGAGCTTCTCAAATTAAAAACCTAAAGCAAGTGGTATAAAATAAAGGATATTTTTCTTGGTAAATAGGGTCTTCAGTCTATTTAGTTAATGAAATCTTGAGCAACCCATTCAGTAATACTGCTTTTAATTCACTATAACTACCTATTAATGTAGATTTGCATCAATTATGTTGTCACTATGTTTCTATTTAAGATGAATTCTTTCCAAATTGCACAAAAACTTAAGTCTCATGCGGAAATGGACCTTCAAGAGATGACTACTTTGGCCTTATTGCTTTTCTCACTGCTTTTGGAGTGTGTACTATAGATGAGGTTTTGTATTACTACTCATTAATCCTTGTTTTTAAAGGACAAAATCTTCATTTAACACTTGAGGTTTGTAAAACAAACTTCCAGGATTTATTGATGAATTAAAGACTGTAAGAGCTGAAATACTCTACGGGAATTACAGTTCTCAATTATTTCTGTGTGTAGTGTTCCAACGTCTGTTACTTTACGGTGATTTTTTAAAAATATTAAAGCAAGCTAATCACACGACCTAAGTTAATTATGTGATTTACAAGTGAGAGACACTATAAGGAGAGTCTCATCAAACCCACGCAGGAAGTATCACCTATTTTCAGTTCTAATTACCCTTAGATTTAGATTTCTAGATTTGCAGTTTTACCCAACAATGATTGAAGACGTTGCAAGGTTTGAGCCAAAGGCCAACTCACAAACATGATTAGAGCAAAGCAACTGAAAATCAGATTTTCCCTCATCCCTAGCACCCCCTGAATGGAAGGCATCTAGTAAGGACCACATCCACTACATTTGATTTCTGAAGAGGAAGACGATAACGCTCCCCAAGGACCAAGACACAGCGATACAGGTTAAGAGGAAAAGAAAGCCCTTCAACAACATTCAAATGAATGGCAGTTTCCTTTGCCATACAGGACACACTGGAAATTTAGCATCTACTCCTGTAAACAAGGATTGATAGCTCTTGCTTGGTGTATCTTTACCAGCAGTCTTTTTTCTCCAACATCCCTCATCAGTAAGGCTTTTATGGTTTTTCCCTTGAACTAAAAAACATGAACAGCCCTGCATGGAAAATTAAGCCCTGCAGAACATAATGAAAAACTTTCCCACAAGCTGCAGAGAGCCTAAGGGATTGCTCATTAAGAATTAGTCTTCAAACTATATTGATATCATAAATGCCATAGGGAAGAAGTATCTGTCTCAAGAGTGGCAAAGACCACAGACATTTCTCTTTGGTCCTTCCTCATCACGGGCCAGTACTAGAACTGCTTGAATATTAGTTAACAACGTGCTTCTACTGTAAATAACCACTGTAACAGCCAGGGCTTTTATTTCTCTTGTTCTTTTCTTATGGCATTGTAATATGCAATACAGTTGTGGTATTTGGTCTTCTGCTATAGGTCTCATATTTCTATTGGGAACTTTTTGTAGGCTATGACACTTGGGGGCACACGCAGTCCTTATTCAGCAGATCCTCCTGGACCAGACACCTGGAGACAAAATTACAAAACAAAAAAAATAAATCTTCTTTTAAATGTGGATTAAAAAGCTAACAGAACCTACACCACTGTCAGTGGAGAACTTGCTTCCACTTGAAGACTGCTCTAATAAATTTCAGATTACATGCCCAGTTTAAACAAGTTTCTGTTCAGTACTTCTGTCATCATCCGAGTTAATAACATTCATTTTTTAGTACATGTGAATAACCAAGACAGCAAAGATTAAAAGAGAAAGTCGATAGCTAAAACAACTGGTTTGGCAGCTGCATGGAAGAAACAGGAGTGGTTCAACCACCGATTTCTCACACATGAGTCTGGGAATGCCCTGCAGAGGACTACTTAGGACACACTACAGGCTGGCGTGTGGGAAACCTAAGTACAAAATTGTTTCAACATGAGAGGTACATTTGAATGCTCTTCAAAGCAATTGTGAAAGCTATGCAAAACCCACTCAATTCTATTTGGAAGGTTATTGGGAAATGGCAAATTACTCATAGCTGGGTGGTTTTGCTCCTGTTGCCATTGCTTGAAATGCCAGAGCTTTCAACTAACCTGGAAAATCTCAAAAACAGTTTTGATACTTGAAAAACTTAGCAAATGCATTGCAGACACTATTGCACTGAGATCACTCCTCTGTGCGATGAAATATGAAGATAAAAAGTGAAAAAAAAAAGCTCTTTTAAGTGAAAGAACTGCACTACCTCCATAACTAGAAGATGTAACTATCATGAAAAATGACGTGCTATTGTGTTTTGCAGGTTCTGAGTTGCAGCAGTGGGAAGGGGGCACAGCAGACACTGCTGCTACTGATGGAAAGCTACCAATATATAATGCTGTAATTAAGCTTCACACAAGTGACTTAAATATTTAGCTCTTCTTTTGCTCAATCCATTCTGCAGAGTGGGACTAGCAACTTTTCTGTGGGGAAAGAGGTAAAAAGGAAACTGTCACTTTTACCTAGAAGTAATTTGGCTTACTTTCCTCCTTCCAAAACTGTGGTTTCCTTCCCTTTCTGTAACAGCAGAACCTGGAAGAACATTTTAATCCCTTCAGTGACACTTTGACTAGCCCTTTTCCTTACTTTTCCTGAACTGGTAAGAAATTCACATCATACTGAGCAGTAAAACCACCTGAATTTCATCTGCTTTCAAGCCTCAACAAGAAATTTCATACACCTCTATTGTTCCGAAGTGACCTTACAAAGTCTAGAGCCTTATTAATATATTTCTCAGCTCAGACTGAATTGGCAAAAATAGACCCACTCGCAGATACCTTGAAGACTAAAAAAAAAAAAACCAAACAAAAATGCCATGTAATTTGTTCCTGTGTAGGTACAAGATAAACATAACTTGTGAAAGCATTCATGTGTATAAGATTTCCCAAGGCTTCATGTGGCACAAGTTCATAAAACATCTTTGTACCTGCTAGTATATATTTTGTATCTCTCTTCTGCTACCATGAATTTTCAGTACGGGAAGAAGGTTTAAACACGTAGAGAAAGTTTTAGTAGTAGCTGATTGGGTGAATATGATCTTGAGCTAGAACTATGTTTGCCCCATTAAATCTATTATACTAATGACACTGAAAAGACAGTAATATCACGTACCACTTTTGGAATAACATCCTTGCTAATGGTGGCTGCTAAAAAATGTCCCAGGAGTGACATTTCACAATAATAACTAAATTGAGGAGATTTGGAATAGGAGTTTTAAAAGAAAATACAAAAACTGAGAAACCTATTTAGATGAATTCACTTTAGAGTTACTAATTTAGTAATACCAGAGCTCCTCTTTTTTGTTTGTTTTCTTCTTAATCTTTTGTAAGAGGTTGTCCTTCATAAAATATATCATCAGACAATGGCATATCCTATAGGCATTACTGCTGTTAGCTCCAGTTTTTGATCTCTCAGTCTGTAATGCAAAGAATTCAGGGAAAATACAACGTACTGAAAAGACAAAGTCATGCTGGGTTTCTGACCTCTGTGTGAATAGGAAACACACATCCACACCGTATTACTGAAACTTGCCATAAAAAATTCTCACTGACTTTAAGAAGGAAGCCATGATATAAAAAAGAGACAGCCTATAGGGTTCCCAATCAATACACTCAAACGATGTAATTGCATATGGCCATGTTTTCTACAGATCACTGAAAAAAAGGTCCATTTTGTTTTCACATCTGGGAGCCAATTAAGCCACATTCAAGACACTAAAAACTGCTGTGACATACAAAGTTCAGGACTAACAAAACAGTGAAGACTAAAGGCAGTGTAAAGTTTCTTCTTAAAAAAAAAATGATACTGCTAAATTTATACAACTGCACCATGCGCCCACTGATGAACAATGAGAACAAACAAACACTCAGCGCTTCATCACTTCAAAAGTAAATTCATATTTGTGAAGAGAAAGTCTTCTCATACTATTTTCTACCTTCAACATCACATTCAGTCTTACAGTTTCTGAACATCCACCTCACTGCAACATCACTATCCCTGAGTCAGGCCAAAAGGACGTAACACAGGAACAGATGAAAACCAAAAGGTATTTCATATGCCAAAGTCTGCAATTCTCCATGCAGAGATGCCACTACAGAAACTACAATTCTTAAGACAGAAATTGTTTAGCTAAAGCATGCAAGCAGTGCAAGATTAAAAGGCCTAGGAAAGAACAGGAAATACGATCTTCAGGTTGATGCTCATAACCTGTATTTTATAAGACCGCACGCCATTCCTTGTATGAAGGGACCTGTTTCTTAGACACATTCAAGTCTCCCTCAAATGAGACATCTCTCTTGAGAAATGAGATTACAACATACTTTAAAAGAATACTTTTTTTTTTTTTTTAAACCATCTTATGGCACCTAATTAGTTTTTACCCATTAGAAAAAGTTGGCAAATTGAGGTTCACACAGACACAAAACCTCCCTATTTGCCACTATCTCCCCCACCACCAAACACAGCTCTCTCCAGGTTCTCTACAGAATACCTCACACCTCAATACTGGATTCTGTGTTCCACCTGGAGCTGCAGGGGAAGATTACGGTGCCTGCAACGTAGTTCATAATGTAATTTCTCACCTAGTTAATGCAGAATAAACATTGATCAAAAGAGGTAAAGCACCCATATTTTTAAGTACAGCTTCCACAGATTGACAGTCTAATACAGTAAAAGTCCTGGTGCATCATTATGGTCACAATTTTTAATCATACATCTTCAAAACACCAAGGCAGGCACTTAACATCTCATCTCTACCACCACAAAGAGTGGACTATTGAGATTTTCTAGGAAAAACTGCTTTCTCTCAGAAAGCACTGGTTCCTAAAAAAAAAAAACAACCCAGGAAGTTTCACAGAAATGTATTCCCAAAACCTTGCTGTAAGTTTCCATATTCAGGGGAAACTGCTGATGTTTCCCATGTGAGCCCAATAATGCTTGAGCATTTAGCTCTTCAGGTGAGTTCTCTCTCCCTTTGCTTTCCATCAGCTTGTGGGATTAAAAAAAAGACAGGGAGCGAAAGAAACATTTCCCGAGCATCTCTAATTACAAGCACCACTATCCTCAAAGAGAGGTTTAATTGGCCTGATTCTTATTTTAGCCTAGTCAGTTCACTCATATTTATAACAATTACTGAAAGACATTATGCTGTTGGTCTTGAAATTATTTTTAGACATCATCAGAAGCCTGGCCTTAGCAAAAATTCCTAATTTAATTTGTCATGAAGACAGCAATGAACGGACTCAAATAAGAAAGCTCTGAGCCAACAAAAAACAGAGGGAAAAAGCAAAAGCTCATCAAGTCACAGACTAAGTATGAAAAGTTCATAAAAAAACTCCCAACAATGAGAAGATGCTCAGTGAAAACAGCTCAGATTTGCAGTGTCACTCTTGCAAAAAAAAAAAGGTAGGGCCAGCATGGAGATTACTTAAATATACACTCAAAAAATTTATTCTAAACACAACAAGACCAACCTTGTAGAAGTATGGCACAAATAAGATACTCTCTAAAAGTTGTGACTGCTACAGGAAACCAACTACATACCCTAAGTCGTACCATCATCTGCCTGAAGATGGAAACCTCTATCAAAATTGCTAAAGATGGGAGACTGAAGCAGAATATAAATACTGTGAAGCACAAAGCTCTACACAGCATCCCAAAATGCTGTACTTCACCTGAGTATTAGGTAAATGTTTATTTACAGTAAAAGCCTTGTGTGCTGCAAAATGCTGCTGTAATGGACAGTGCTAGAACTGAATGATGTAACGCCAAAACATTCGATCAGAGGCAGCCTTTCACTAATACAAATACCTGGGTTTACTTTCTGCTCTGCAAGTTAGTACTAAAATATAGAGACAAATGAAAAACATATATATATATAAATAACCTTTATGTGTCTGGAGGGTATTTTTAAATTGCTCTTTAAAAATAAATAAATAAATAAATACTTTTTAAAAAGCCACGCACACCACCACAGTACTATAGAGCTACAGAAAATATCCTGAATCACCTTTAAAAAAAGTCAAACGTAACAAAATATGACTCAGAGTTTTACAAATTCCTTAGAAATGTTGTACAATTCAAGTATCTATTAAATCAGAGAAGCTTTCACTGTAAGAATTTAATAGAACCTGGGGAATTCTTAAAAAAAAATAATTAAAATACAAATACCAGAAGAAGAAGAAAAAGAAAACCCAACAACTTTTCTCTTCTATTCAGTTTCCAGGTTTATTTTATTTTTGAGATAAAGCTCCACTGCAAATTGGACATTTATCATTTGCCCAAATATTTGTGGCAAGGGAGGTTATAATCTAAGTCTAGAGTTCCTGTTGCACTTCACCAGTCAATCTTGTCTCTCAAACGGTGGAAATTACATCTTTTGAACTTGAATTAGCTACAACTATGGGGAAGTTGGAGCAATTTCTTGGTGATGAGTGAATGAAAGATATAAATGCAGTAAATTGGATTCAGGTCTGCCTGCAGTTATGGTACAACTGATCTTAATCTCTACTTAAGCGTCTTAGAATGAGATGTTGTTATGTAAAAGCAACACTAAGTTTTTGAAGTGGGATTTTACTTGACAAGAGTTTTTTTGTACCTGTAGTTTTTCTGCTGCTTTCCCTCTCTATTATCATCAGATGGTTTTGTTGGGGTTTTTTTATTAATATTTTATTTCATGTTTATTTACACTTACAAAATCATGTCATTTTACTCCTTCCATTAATATTATTTCAGATGTTCCAAAGTTAAAAATAAAATCCCTGGTTTTTTTAAGCCTAATTGTTGTCTCTTAATGCGAGTGAATAAAACAACTGAGAATACTGTTGTGTATTGCATGAAATTCCACTGGAGCTGAACGAGTGAGATTTTTAACCAACACACTTTAGTGCATAGGAAGGCTGCACTTAGTCTTTTTCTTGTTGGCCAGAGACAGCTGAAATGACAGCTCTCTCAAAGTACAGGGGACACATCTCTGCCCCAAACACACACTTGTCAGTAACAGCAACTGTGTGAACAAAGGGGCTGTCTTTGAGGAGTGTGTGCTCAAGGAAGAGAAGAGGAGAGGTTTTTTGAACAAACCTGATGAAAAAACACTGACTTGGCCTTTGTTACCCAGGCATATTCGGAAAAAAACTCAAATCAAATCACAACTTCTAAATGAATTAACAGGGAAAGTTACATGAATCTCTAAGCGGGACTAGAATAGTCAGAAACTGCATTATACAACGTTACAATTAATCATTAATAGAGAGTAACATTTAATATACTTCCTTTGAAGTTTGGCGGTTTGGGAAAATAGAAGCGATGGCAAGCCTCAGGTAAGTGCAGCTAGCAGGTGGTTTAGCCTGAGGAGCTGGAATCAGGAAGACCTTTGTATTTTCATTATTATTTCTTTGTAAGAGATCAGAACACATCTTCAGTTAATGCGATGTAACTTCAAAGTACAGGTATGGCTATGCTGAGGAGGAAAAAACAGCATGGAGAACCTCAACAACTGCCTGCAGATACGGTAGAGGCTTGGAGTCATCAGCCAGCAAGATGCTATTACAGGAAAGCTCTCAGGGGGCATTCAAAGACAGTTAAGCCCCAGAACACAAGGTGATTAAACAAATTATTTTCTCACATGAATACTACTACTTTACTTCTCCGGACATGCCTGGAAAACACCTGTAAGGTTTAAAATTATCCTAAGTGTCTTCTAAAATAATATGAATGTTTGTGACTAAGACATGCATTTTAAAGTAATTTTAGAATTGGGGAATTGATTGAAAGAGTTATTCTTATAAACTTGAGTTAAAGAAGACCACAAGAAACACAAAAGAGATTTCTTAACATTTTCATTGAAAAACATAGTTGCATTCCTCCAGACAAGTGAGCTACTGTATGAATGACAAACAAGTTCTCAGCTAATGAGAGAAATGATCTAACTGAATTTCCAAGAAGGCTTTACCATAGTTTATATGAAGTTCTTTATTAATATTTATCTCTGTGACAAAATTCTGACAACCATTGTTATTTCCTCAGCTTCTAGTTACGAACACAATTATTTCAAACAATATTATGCTCATAAAAAAAAAAAAATCATAAAGTTTGTGATGTGCCATAAATTAAATCAGATTTCTGTATGTAGTTCCATGCATCATTTTCACATTTAAGGAGAAGTTCTTGTCTTTCACTAAGAGGAAATTCTCTACAATTCGAAGGTTCTGGATACTCCAGCCAACTTTTCTCTGGCAGCAAAAGCACGGTCCGTTCCCAGCAACAAGTGTGCCGAGTACACATCTAAGGGGCAACATCAGGATGTTAAGTAGAATGTTTAAATATTTCATTAAATTAACTTCTCTCTGCTTGAAGGCATTTCTTTCTGCTGTACAGTTACTGAAATTTAGAAACTAATACCAAAGCTTATGCAATTTTAATTTGGCTGAGGCAATGAAATAAAAACATATAATTTATTATACACCAAATTTACTTCCCCCCTAGTCACGTGGTCTCTTCTCTGCCCTTCATCCAAGCACCCTTCAGCTAAGGAGCACTGTGAATCAGTCATCCTGCTTGGGGCTGTTGCAGAAATACCTGGTGAAGCATGGCTGCCAGAAGTGATGCTGGTGAGATTGTGGTGAAAAATTGAAGAGATCCTATGTTCTGGAGCACAGTGACCCAGCAGCAGATTAGCTATCTTAGACAGGTTTCATGCACATAACAGGAAAAACAAAACAAAACAAACAAACAAAAAAAAACCCCACACACAACAACCACCACAAAAAGTGCCACATGATGCAGTCCACACCCGACAGTAAAAGTAAACAGCTGTATTTCAAATAGCTACTTGCTGTCTGGATTAAACTTGTCCTTTTTATTTGTAAAAAAATATAAACAATGGGCCACTGGATATTGCTGGTGATGCTCAGCACAATATGAGACCAAATCAAAAATACATAGTACTTTCTGCAGACAGAGGAAATTTGTGTGTTCATGTGACCTCTGTTGCTAACAAGCAGGAAAACATCTGTTAACCCACCAACACGTTAATACCTATCTAGTTAATCCTATACAGTTCTTCAGTGATGTGGCCTTCATATGAGGAGGTCTGCAGTAGTACTGAAACGTAGTCATGTATGAGCCTAGTGTGAAATTCAAGAGAAATACCAGGACACTTGCAGGAACAAAAGGTGACAGGGAATCTTTAAAAATAAATCCAAATTTTGACAAAGAACACAGCTCAGATACACGCAAAAAAATAAAAAAAAATTTTACAAGACAAACATGCACAATACCAATGACAGAGAGAACAAAAACCTGAACCACTTCTGTGGTGTACGACGTGCAGAGAGCATCTGAAACACTACAGGATTCCTCTCTGCAAGTGGATTAGGAATTACTGTTTCATGAAGTTCTCTACTAGTTCTACTATCAATCTTTTCTTTTGCTTCTTTCTATTTTGCTCTCCTCTTTCTAGTAGAGGTAGCTATCTATCCACATACAGCTAAGGCACACAAAATCACAATGGGCTATAGTAGGCCAACAATGCTTTTTCCTCATATTGGGTATAAAAGCAGAGTCCCTTTTATTCACAATGGCATTACAAAGCATTCTAGCATTTAGTTACTCTCTTACCAGCCCTTTTGTCATTATAACTTCAGACGTGCTGGCTGATGCTATCAGCTTTAAAGATCCTGTTCCCTGGGTTGCCTGCGTGAAGTTTATAAATCAGCTTTGGATTATATTGATTCACTAATTGACCAAAACACTGGATTATACACTCTGCTGGACACTTTACACATTAAACAAAGTAATTGATAAAGAAAGCGTGCTGCTCTCTGAGACGATTTTGCTAGGATTTGATCTTTTCCAGGAACGTACTTCATTTCATGTCAGTCCTTAATAGCACAAAGATATAGCAGAAAAGAAAAGAAAAGGGAAAATAGCTTTTGGAAACTGTTACTTTCTGCTAAAGGAAGGCTGGCAGAAGCAGCAGCAAAAACCTGACTGGTGACAGAGGCCTGATCAATGCTCGCTATCGTGTAATCAATGGAAATTCATTAGGCAACACCCTCTGCAGCCTAACAGAGGTGCCTGCAGTGCTCCCCAGGAAACTGGGAAGCAAGCATCCTATCTATCAAATCCCTGGAAAGAGCAGTTTATCTTCCATCCCGTTGAATATACATCTATTATTAATCAATAGCTGCTAGAATTTGTGTCCCTTCTTCCCCCATTTTTAAAAAAGCTGACAACTGTCCTGTGACTGAAATAACCCAATTAATCTTCCAAATAGAAAGGCAATCTTTTTTGTTTGTTTGTTTGGACAGGCAGATGTTTGACAAGTGATCTAAACAGCCTGAGGAGGAGGAGGTGGAGCAAGTACAAAATAAAAAAGTGCATGCAATATGAGAATACAGAGATGTAAATAGTTCATTGCTCCACCTGCTGTTGGGCTCCTTTTCCTCTAACACTAAACACAAAACCATGCACCTACAGACAGCATCACCACACAAATCCATTTTATTAAAAAGTCTGGACTAAAACTGCACAAATCTGAAGGCAAGTCAGAAGGAGACAGAACATTGATTTACCTCTTAAGTCTCTTTTCATTGGGATCTAGAAGTATAAATGACAAATGAGCAAGGATTGCCACACAGGCTTACAGGCATCTTTGAAGGATGTCTGTACTGTCCAGAGAATAATGATTAAAAAAAAAAAATAATGAAAAAGTATACTACAGTGCAATCATTTCTTACTTGGATCAGTATTTAATCAATTAATTGCTACTCCTACCAGAAGGCCATACGCAGGTTATTCCTATACGTTTTGTAGGGGAAAAACTAAACCAGTCTGATTTTGCTTTTCCTCAAAGCCCTTCAAACTCTCTTTTGCAGCACATGGGTTCACCTAACATATAATTGCATGCCACAAGGAGGGTGTTTGCTGAGCATGAGCTGGGCATCAGCCCACACTGATACTGTTTGACCTGAGTGTTCACCCGTAACCTGGTCCAAAGGACTGCAGTGGAAAGAGGGAAAGAATGCGAGTCACCAGGCAAGTTCTCCTCTCACCTGATACACACAGTGCCACCTAACTTGGGATGCTCCCATCCTCTGCATCAGCCAATTATCCTTTTTAAACACTCTCAGAGATCAAACACATTCAGTTCCTGTGGTCAAAGGTGTGGGTTTAGGTGAGCGATTGTCGTACCTTCAATAGGCAAATTACATGTTCCACTGTGGCTAATAAAGTCTGCATTTCATTAATCTTTTCAGTGGGCCACTTGTAACTGAATGTTTGATTAGAAAGAAGCTGTGCTTCAGGTTGTGGTATGAAGGTATTAATATAAATAGGTATGTGCTGCAAGATGTACTGTAAAACTGCTTATGAATATAATGGCTCAACCACTGACAATTGTTAAACACTGGAAGGTCGAAAGGGCTTCTCTGAATTTTCAGCAGTTAAAATAAGAGGAGATTCTGAATTTAATAAAGCCTTTGGCATTTTAAATAATGATATATCCTTTTATACTAGCATTGTTCTCCTTTAAATTATCATCCATGATAATTTTTCTTTAAATAAAGCTATTTCCCTTTGTCCAACCATACTGATAGCTTATTAAGTGTATGTCCTAGATATCCTAGCAGTCAATACTCTGCCCATCAAATTTCTTGGGCCTCTATTATCAACTAAAACCTCTCTGAATTTGGTACATACCCCTCAGTATCAACAACATACCAACATTAACAGAAGTAAGACCACAGTTACATCTTAAAGGTGTCATCCCATCCTCCCAAAGGCTTTGCAGTCCTATTCTTCTCCACATTTAGCTCAGTTTTTAGCTTTTCAGCTAGTGATTCAGAGGAATGAGAACTGTTTTAAAGTCCCAGGACGGTATGCAAATAAAAGCCCCAAAAGACAGTAGGTTCATGACCCTTAGATCAATGTTATTTCAGCTTTTGGCTTTCTAGTCATCAGTTTGATTCTAATATCAACCCCACACTCCACATAGTTGCATCACAAATCTTCAACACACCCCCACAATAACAATCAGTCTACAAGAGACTATTCTCAAACACTCAACTCTTGCATTCAGAGCACGGGGTAACCTGAATCCACCTGCAGATTCTTGGTTCCAAACTTGTAAGGTGTGGTAAGCAAGAAAACTATCCCCTGTTTTCAAACATTCATCTCTTCTGGACAACGATTCCAGTTCTGTCAGTTATTATTAGCAGACTTTATTTGGCTATTTTGAAATATATCTCAGCAATATATATCTGACTGCAAATAAATGTAAATAATTGCTACAACCAAATTATTCCCATTTTCTGATTACTCCTGGGAAGGTACTGTACTATAACGAATACCACTCCAGAAACAGAACACGCCTTTGGTTTTAATGCCTATGAACCCCCTTACAAAGAGAAAAGCAATGGAGCTTATGTACTTTAATCTAACTAGCAGCCAACTCAGACATCAAGAGCACCCCTTTTGCAGTACATTATATTCAAACACAGATTCAACTTTCCCCATGCTTCAGCTCTTCAAAAACACTATGGCTCCATTTAAAACAGTAATTTCACTAGAAAGTATTACTTTTACAGTTAAGTATGAAATGACACACTGTAAAATCCTGCCCACCTCCCATATTATAAAGCACTTCCTCCTCCAGTATTAGATTCTTAAGTAAAACAACCACATGATATATCATACTGCTTTTCTATACATGTGTACAGAATGAAAACGTCACTTTCTTATTATAACACAGTAATACCCATTAGAAGCACAGTTATGTGACATTTACAATATTCACCCAGATGAATACTCTAGGCAAAGATATAGGATCCACTGTACATTTATTGCTACAGCAAAATCCCTTATAAATACAAACATTGTTACGAGTTTTAGAAACAAAGGTCATGTGGTTTTTTCCCCCAGAATTTGTTCCATATGTTGGCAACATAAAATGTCTCTTGTATTTATTTTTCCCGTTTGTCAAAACCAGACACAATTCTCATCGTGGTTTAAATCCCCAACTCCTTGACTGAATTCTTATAATTGATACCTTTTCCATTTGTCACAATGATTATCATGTCTCTGGTTATTGGGCCAACTTTGTTTTCCTTTCCTTTCTTACTGACTACAAGCCAAAAAAATTCTTCTTGATCCAAAGAACCTCAAGGTAGTTCAGGAGTTAAGACCTTCTACAAGGGAAAAAAAAAACATACAAAGAACCAACACTGCCTTGCAGTTCAAGGAGCTGCATGCAGCATGGAGGGATACGTACCTCTGTCACTCCTCCTCCTCTTTGCTGCCACAGCCCCTTGTCATCAGGCACAGAAACACCTTCCCTTTCCATCCATCCTACACACACATATTTTATATTTACCACCACAGTACAAAATCATTCTGCCACACTTTCAGTGGCAATGGGTTTGCTCCACTTGTCTCATCTTTGATCCAGTAAACTACTGAAATATCAATAAAGTAGATAAAAAAACGTTTTTAGCTATCATGTCTGAACTCAAATGTTCGGTCAACTCCTCCACTTCTCCCACTGACAGATTGCAAACAGACTTTACTGTAAGGCTGAAAAAAGGAAATTCTTGTTTCAGTTTTACCTTTTAGGTCCAATTCTTGTGAATAAAATTTGCTGTCTACAGAGAGGGAGGGTTTTTTAATACGTAAAATCATACATTCTATTTAATAGGCCAAAAGTGTGTTTTCTGGATAGGCTCCAAATGCATTTCAGATTGACAACTATTAACAGTCTGTATCTTCCTGTTAGAGGCCAGTAACAAGAACAGTTTTCTTATAAAGCTTTGAGATTGTTCTTCTGAGAAATAATTATTTTTCATCCAAAAGGTGGTAGATATTATGCAGGTGTCAACATTTGCCATGGACTGACAGTGTTTATCCTCTCAAAAGGCCTTGCCAGAGTTGTACAATAATTAAAGGCTCATATCTTTTAATTAAGAGATGTCCTAAAGGAAACTGAGGAATTCTTAACAGTAAAACAACTGGGGTAAGCAAAGTAGGGACTGAGAAGAAAGAAAAACATTGCTGTTGAAGGAGGCCTGCAGTGGAGAAATACGTGTTCTCACTGGGAGAAGAGGGATACCATGAAAGTAAATTCTCCAGATAAATGCAAGAGAAAGCAAACAATAATATATTTATAAAAATCCATATTTTATGAATACGTTTATCTCCCTGATCTGATAATGCTATTTGGAAGCGTACACTGCAAAGCACAGAGATAACGGGATGTGCAATTTTGAAGTGTACATAATAAGCATTTACCATCTAAAAAAAGACAACACGAGAGCTGCATGAAACTGGGGTTTGTTTCTTTATCTGCCTATGTATTTCATATAGTGCCCAAAGTCCTACCCTCCCTGTGAGAACTCTCAGCATCTCATCTTCTCACTTTTGGGAAAGTGAGGATGAAAACTGATAGAGTTGTATAAGGCCCCACACTAATAACTTATTCTTTCTTCTGCAGTCTCAAATCTCACAGTAAAAAGCAATTCTGGTTGCAAGCAGCTTGAAGTGACACAAAGAAGTTAATTAAGCGAGGTGGAAAACACCATGGGAATGGATGCAAGCAATGTCAGGCCAATACAATTGTCACTTTTATGAAATCTTTAAGAATCCCATGGTCCAGTTCTGAGCACAGGTGGTTAGACTTCAGAGTGCCTCCAAAATGAGATTCTGGTAATCACTGAGCTAAAAGGAATGAAATGAAGAATTCTGAGTGGAGACAAATAGATATCTTTCACCTTGATAGTCTATACTTGAAGACCAAATAATTCTCTATGAAATGTTACCTGCCTATGGAGATGCCCTCTGCAGAACATTTTAGATTCTGTGTACAGATCAGCAAACCCAAACTTTATATAGCTCTGTCTATGCCTCATCTCCCATGTTAAAGGTAATTTTTACCGATTCCTAATTCCTGAATTAATAAGGCAGATTTATTACGTAACGTCCTACAGCGCAGTCTCATTATTGAAGGCAAATTTACACTATTAAATACAAAACTTAACAGTAAAAATTTTAACATGATTAGAAAATTACTCATTAAAATTATTCACATAACAGCAATTGTAGAATTTTCCTAGGGAAAAAACAAAAACCAAAAGAAAACAAAAATAAAAAAACACAAACAAAACACACACTCAAAATTCCTAGAAAATTTAAAAGCTGCACTTATCTATGCAACTGCAATTCAAAACTGTAACAAACCAAACCAAATTCTACTGTTGGTTACTGGTAGCTAATTGGTAATGGACTTCAAATGAAGTTACTCCAGATTTATTTCTTTTTTAACTACAGATCTGACCCATTAGCTCTAAAGCATCTGCTGCATCATATAACGACTACCTACTGAAGTGCAGACTTGTGTTCCAGCTGGGCTAAATCCAACCCAAAATAGGTGCAACTCTACTGGTACCGACCAGGAACAGGGAAAGCTCCTGAGAAGTTGAGTGCAACTCATGCAGAAGTTGCTTCACTTGACAAGCCACAAAGCTGTGTTTGGGGCAGGAGCTCCAGCTTATTCAAAACATCTAGTGGTGGAAGGAACCAAGTCAGCAGGAACTTCCAGCACTGGCAGGCCTGAGTTGCCCTCAAATCAATCTGGGTGACCTTCAGTGAAAGTGGTCTTTACAAAACTACCTGCAGAGCCACCTCTGTATCTGTGTTCTCCTGAGCAGGTAGCTGCACACTTTGTGCCTTTGTCTGAGAATGTTTGAGAATGAATCCGATAAAGATGAGGAAGACAGTTCATGACATGTGAGCGTTTCCCCTCACCTCCCATTTCACATAGTGATAATGAAAATTAATTTTATTCTTGTAAAGGACTAACACTGAAAACAAATTATATGAAGCTTTCCCTCCACATTTCAAATTACCCTGACCCCGTAACCTCTCTGCTCCTGTCTTACACAGAAACTGCTAATCCTGCTATGGCGTGTTGAGCTCAGATGATTTTGCAGTCTGGACAATTAACAATGAGACTGGGATGATAAAAGCCTCATCTCTGTACTGATCATCCACTTAAGAACTGTTGGTTCTTTCCATGCAGTGAAACTCAAGCATCTGCTATCTTGTTGAGACACCTTCAGTTCAACGTGTGGAAGTCAAGGCAGACATGTCAAGGGTAGAAAACAAAAGATCTTTTTTAAGCCCAGGGATGGACACTCAGAAATATGGGCAGGGCACATGAAATCACTGAGATCTAGACAAATCTGGACTTTTCTTCTTTCTTCTGGAAAATATTCCCTGCTGCGAATGGCAACGAGGCCAATATTTTTATTGTTAAAGGATTTGGAATCACTCAGGTATTTGCTATTCTTACTACTCTCATCTTTAGTCTCTAGCCTCTGGTGTGCTGAAAGAAATTCAATAAGCTTCTCTTTCCAAATAAGATCATATCTACCTCTCCGTAGATACAGGCCAGATTTTGACTGGAGTCCCAAACCATCACTCTTTAAAGTAATCACATAGCAGCATCAGGCTTTCATCCTGTAAAATTTATGTTTCAGACCTTTTCAAAACATGTCCCACCGGCCACCAGTAGTTGGCAGAGAGCAAGCTGGTTATGTGCAGAAAGCAGCTGACAATAACATCTAGGGTTCATCTACTTAAAGCTGTCGAAATGTGAGGTTAAACAAAAGTAATTGCGTATGCACTCAGCTACTGTGAGTTCTCAGAGGAGGTCTGGATGCATGGGGCCTCTACAGGTGACTCTCCAGGGGACCAAGTCTGCATTTCTTTTTTAGGAGTGCATTCAATCAAGAACCACCTCAAGCAGAAGCTGAAAATGAGAACTGGCTACCCCTGATGCAGTACTCTGGGCACACACCAGTCCTCACACAGCCAGGTATGACAAGAACATAAGGTCCTATCCTTTGGAGCAGGATCTCTCAGCTCTTCTTTCTCCAGAACTATCCTTGGAGACACAGACCAGTCCTCACTAGAGGCAGAAGATAAGACTAGCACATTGAACTTGGCAGGAAAACAAACCCATTCTATTGTTCCAGATGAAACAAAAGCAGCCAGTTTTCATGCTCACACACAAGCTGGACCCATCCCTACTCACAGGCCCTTTGAAGACCCATCACCACATTCTTTGGCTTTGCTAGCAGGTCTGAAGAGGTTAATTCCTGCAGCTTAAGGGCAGCTGTAACCTACCTATTGACAATTTACAGATGTTTTGCTCACCTAATTTGTTCCACTATTCACAAAAACATGCAGTTACCTTAGCAACTACTACATTACATTTTATCTCCAAGCTGCAGAGCTTTTTCTTTTCTAAAAACAAACCCCACAAGCCTACTGATACTGCATGTAACCTTTGATATTAGTTCTAGCCATTTTAGGAAACATAAAAATAGGCACAAGTGTAATGAAAATAACAGTCTCTTTTCTAAAGTCTATTTAAATTTTCCATTTATGAACAGATTTTCTTTGTAGATTTGTTTTATTCAACTCCTTTGTATGTTTGTTATTCTTCTACGGGTTACTATTTGCATAAAGGAAATTAAGAGGACAAAGAGGAAGACCTGTTTTGATATAAGAAGCTAGCTGGAATCTGGGTAGAAGATACATTAAAAAATGCAAGTCTCAAAAAAAAAAAAAAAAAAAAAAAAAAAGTCACGAATCAAGAAAGTATCTGAAAATTGCTGCAAGAAGAAACAGATATCTTTAGGTCACTGATTTCAAAGTATCCTTGCTGAATGGAGGTCCAGAATGAGAACATAACTATTTTTAAATGGCAAATCATCAAAACATGGAGAATTTTTCCAAAGTGAAAGACATCTTCCTATGTGAATATATCTAGAAGAAAGAATAATTATACTTGGAAAATATCTGCAGTCAGTTATGTAGCAGCATTGCTCCCAGGCGTCACCGCTTCCTGCACTGTGCAAATTTGCATTCAGTTGAAAGAAATTTGTATCAAAAGGCACGTTGACATCATGTAATGTGAAATCACGTGGAGACATGTGAACAAATATTGGGTAACCTGGGATCTTCACACTGCCTGCTGTAGGATGAACTGGCCTCTGATCTCATGTGACTTGCACTTCTTGAAATGTTCATGTGTTGCTACCTAATGCTGCACTGCACAGGGCGGATGGGAGGGAAATGTATTCCTTTCTTCAGAAGGAACTATTTATTTGGGACATATTTTTGTTTTACTTAAATCAGCAGAAAAATCACAGATTGATAATCTTTCAGAGCTGGAAAAAAACTACAAGGGTTTATTCTTCAGGGATAACTAAAGTTAGGGAACTTGTTGAGGCCTCTGAATTCAGTAAATTACTGATTTAAATCCATAGATGAGTGCTTAGGCTCAACTACTAATAAATTATTTTAACTATATTTGAGATTAAACATGATCATAAATACTATCTTGAGTTAATGCTTTAATGAAATAACTTCTGAAAAGGTCTTGTACAATGTCTGTGTGATATCCCTTTATAGCTCTGACACAATGTTTGCTTTTCAGCTACCTGCTCTACAGTGCCCATTTGTGCATATTTGAATACGCTAGAGAATCTAGGTTCTGTTTTTGTAAAATTAGGTATGTTTCAAAGGCTAATATTCCTATTAAAGATGGCTAAAATAAAAAGCAGTTGAACAGCAAATTTTTCTAATCTTCCTTTTTAATGGGAAATTAAAAGTTTTTTAAAAAAAAGCACAGCATCTTTTAAAAGCCATAAACTTTGTATGAAGCCTTCAGTACAAAGTGCAATCCAAACTTGAAATTTTAATGACAGTTAATTAAAGTGTCAGTAGGGAAGTAATCTAGTATCTAATTAGTTATCAGTAATTAATCTTTCAGAAAATCTAATTGAGGATGGGGCTGGGCACTTAAGTTCTAACTCAGGAGTTTTCTATTTTATCGACCCTTGAAGCTCAGACTCCTGCACAGTGACTTTAGGCCAGCTGACAAGTTTTGGGTTTCTTCATTACCCTTAGGTACCCTTGGAATAGTCTACTGCCTCTGAGTCTGTGGCCACCAGGTTGGAAACACATCTTCTAGCTTTAAGTCACTCCCTCATTTCTACTTACAGTCTTTTCTACTCCCTCCCCCACAAGCACCTATCTGAAGCTCAGCACGACTCTGCTTTGAACCTGGTTTTTCTATGCTGCTATGGAAAGTCACGGAAGCTGACCAGTAATAATTACCTCCACAGTTCAGCACATCGGTCTTTCTGTAGCCTTCTGACTATTTCTGAAACCACAGCTACACTTGAATGATGGATTATGAGTTGTTGGTTTTTTTTAACAGATAAGACTGTGACACTTCCATCTTAAATACATGCCTGCCTCTACTGAGTGTCCTGTTCTGTCCTTGAACACACTTCACTCTCATCATAGACTTCAGAGAAAGAAACAAACCTCCTGTCTGCTGGTGTCTATTACAGATTGTGTGATACACTTCCTATCATTATCTATCAATTCACCCTGTGACCACATACAACGCTCTGTCCTTACCACCAATGGAAAATAAATAACTGTATAAAGCAATAACACCACTTTGGCAAAGAGTCCTTTACTTAGCTCAACAAGGGACATGAAGAATGAAACGTGCAGTTATTTGGTTATTTTTTACTTTAATGTTTATTTAACTTACTGAAAAAATTAATGCAGTTAAAAGATAGTAGGAAACCACAGTAATGCCAATACAGCATTAAAATGCATCAGTACTCTTGTTATATCCTTTCCCTTACATTGTCTAGCAGACAGAGCAAACCTCCCCTTGTCAACCTCTCCCAAACGGTGGGAGAGGCTTTGATTAGCACCACGATACCACATTTCAGTTTAGCAACGGATGAGTTTCAGTGTTGTGTGACAAGATTCACAACGTCTGCGACGACGACTTGTCTACGTGGCACGCAGATCCAACTAACACATCTGAAATGAGTTACAGGAAAATGATATGAATTAGTCTACTCCTGTAATTTATGCCATTCATTTCCTGTGCATAATGCTGCACCATACCATCCATTAAAATTCATAAAAACAATTCATAGCTTTTTAATGTCTACATATTTATGAGCACTCATTTGAAATGAAAATTGTTTTCTTATTGACACAATCTTCCATCTTGACAAAAAAAAAGAAAAATTTTGAACACTAAAGGCTAATGACTCCAATATTTTTTGCTGATATTAATTATACTTGGAATGCCACAAAAGTGAAGAGACATTTACTCAAATCCAAAATACAGCAATCAAGTAATTAAGACACCTAATCCAAAGACAACAAATGATATTCCAAACAGCAAATGTGATGTGGTTATAACTGCTTCAGCACCTTTGCCTATAAAGAATATTTGTACAGCAAAATAAAAATTAATAGCAGCTCCAGCTGTTACCATAAACAGTACTTGCATTTGTAAAGAAAGCAGATGCATTTCCTTACGTTCAGATTGCACGTAGCATTTTCTGTAATAGCCACATTTACTTTATTTAGAGCAACTTTCTTTACACTGCTGTATACGTACACATGCCTGTTCAGTGAAGGATTAGAAAGTAACCTAAAATGACTGAACTTCACAAACTGCTTCCACAGACTGCGAGAGGGAAGAAAAAAAAATCCCCTCTCTTGCAAAATAAACACAAACTTGCAATGCAAAAGTTGTGAGAGAATCTCCCTTTTCACAGCACAAGAAGAGACATAAAAGGAGCAGGAACACCCTGACTGCATAAATTACTTGCATTCATATCAACATTCATCTAATTTTATCCAGCATGACTTCTGGATGTGTAGGGTGTGTCCTTCCTCCTCTTCATTACAGGAATGTGACAAGAGGGAAAGAGGAAAAAAAGGAAGGGGGAAAGGGAAAAAAGGAAGGGGGAAGGGGAAAAAAAGGAAGGGGAAAGGGAAAAAAAGGAAGGGGGAAGGTGAAAAAAAGGAAGGGGGAAAGGTAAAAAAAGGGAAAGGGGCAGCAACAGCCACTTGAAATATAAAATTAATACATTTGTGAATGTTTTAAAGAACAGAATAGTTAATTTCTCAACATCACCTTTACTGAAAAGAGCAAGCCCAGCCTATCAAGATGTTAGAACATCAGTGGTGCTCTTTAGCATTCCCCTCCAGCACCAGCTTTGCAACTGTGTTTTGTAATAACGCATTAGACAGCCCAATAATCACAACAACTCAGAAAAAACATTCAAAATCCCTCTCCCTTGCTTGCAGCGTTGCAGAACACAGCCATCTGCAGGCCCCTGTCATATGGCACCCAGAGTCCCCAGGTTTGGCCAACCAGTACAGGCTGCTGCTTCTCCAGCCACGCATTTGTACCACAGATACCTGATTCTCTTTTATCCTAAATATCGACTGACTTATGAGGAACCATGTATACCTGATTCTATTCTATTCTAAATAAATACTTACCTAGAAGGAATCTCACCAAGGCAAGGACTGCTTCCTGTTATAATAGCATGTGTTTTTTTAAGCAAACTACTTAGCATGTTTTAGAACCTTTGCTTTTCTATAAATACAGGTGGCCAAAGTTTCCAAAACAAAGTATATGATAAAACTTTACTGCACACTTGATAAAATATTTACATTTCCACTCCCAAAATATGTAAAGCACTTTGAGGTTTCCATAACTATTATGGAGCTGGAAAAAACTGACAACAGCAAAAGCAAACCATTTTTATTCATTTTACTGGCCTCAGATAGGTGCATAGAATTTCAGATTGAGCCTGGAATTTTAGTCTCTGATCAATGCTTTTAAAAAGTGGTCTTCGTAAGAAATAGTTTAATGCCAAATAGCAAAACAAGTATTTAAAGGGGATTCTTATACATAAAGTTATTACTAGGATTGTCAGGAGAATAAATCTTTTATTTTCAGAGTGATTGTGCATGTTTCCCTTTGCTTCAAGAAAAAGAGGATCATTAACATTTAAATTGAAGTAAATTAGACCAATTTCCACACTAAACAGCCTGCAAAGCAGGAAACATGATCTAGCATCAAGCAAACTGGCAAATCAAGTCTGTTATCAGCACGTCCTGAATAAAACTCCATGTAATGTTGTGTACCTAGCACACAATGCATTGCTCAAGAGAGGAACAAACCACGACGACCTTTGAACAGTCAAGTAGACACTAGAATAAGAAAAGTGTAGAGGTGCTGCAGTTTGTGGTAACTTTACAATGTGCAACATGTATGTCAGCACTGGTTTAGGAGTGAGGAATAGGTTATTGGGCTGTTCAAATAACATGGAATGGTTTGCTATTTATCAGTGTACTTACAGAAGCTGTAATAATCTGACTGAAAACTCGGGGGGGGGGGAATTGGAGAGGGGTGAAAAAGCAGGTTCACCCTGGCAGGCAGACAACTGCTGGATTCTGCGAACCTATTGGAGCACAGGTTTGGGCCTTTAAGACACTGGTGAATTACTAATGTGACAACAGATCACAGACATCCCAGTTGGGATCCAGATATGTATGTCACTTGGGGCTCTGGGTTTAAAAAAAAATAAATCCTTTTAGATCACGTACCTGTCCCTGCTACAGACACATGCCACTCAGCTGCGATTCAGTTCAGCTTCACTACTTTAGTGTATGATATCACATCCACTCTGAGCTGTAACTGCGGGTTGAGTCCCTGCGGTGGAATTTCTACCATAAGCACTTAGGTGTCTCAGGCAGGATTAGCTTCCTGTCTTTTAACAGGAAGAGAGATAAAAAATAAAACTAAAAATCTTTTCCACTGCAAAGAACTATAAAATACTGGTATTTTGGCTTTGTTTATTTTTTCCTTTCTTTTTTTATTGTTATGTTTGCTTTTAAGATCTTCCCACTTGTATTACTGCATCAAAGAAAAACACGCAAGATAAAAGTTGGATGCCAACTACAGCCAGGTTCACAATGGCTAACACTTCAGAACCCTAATGAGTGTTTAGCACTTTCCTAATGCAGGCAGTGTACAAAAAAAATATTTATAATCAGTTTATGAAGCTTCTGGCTCTTCCTTGACTAAATCTCCTCTCTCTTCCCTCCCTTTAACACAACACACAGCCTTGCCTGGCTCAAAAGCTAAGAAAGAGAGGGTGCAGCAACAGCCCTACTGCACAAATTTAATAAATGTATTTCAAAATTCATATAGTGTTGAGCATCTGCTACCAACGAATGAAAACAAACAAAAAAACACAGACACACACACACAAAAAACCAAATAAACAAACCACAAAATAACCAAGTATTCAAGAGCAAGACTGAAACCTGCTTTCTTTTTTTTTTTTACGCCCTGATGATGCCAAAAGCAAGATTAAACTGTAAGAACTAATGACAAGCTATTTTTTGTGGAATATGTGCAACACTGGAAATACCAAAGGAGTTATTTTCCTTCCCATGAACTAGATAAGAAGGTATGACCACATGGGTGAAAACACTCAAATTTATTTCTTTATTGGTAGCGTGATAGGAAGAGACCTGGTACAGGCAAAGAGAGAGACCTGGTACAGGCAAAAAGGGAAAGAGTTTATCATATCTTTCAAATACTACAGTCTTTTTTTCCCCAGGTATTCCATTTTCCAAATGAAAATCAGATATTTAAATTGATATTAGAAATAGTTAAAAGTAAAAAAAACAAACAAACAAAGAAAATACCAAACAACACCCAACCAACCACATAAGCTCTTACTTCTTTCCTTTCAGTATTGCACAACTTAGCAATTTCAGACTACTTCAAATGTTTGTAACTTTGTTTGGTTCTCAGAAACAAGAGCCCAGTTGGACAGCAAATGATGTGCAATCACACAGAGATCTTGGTTGCCATCATTTTAAGCAGCAAACAAAGAATTATGAGTAAGATTCAGTTGCTCTCTTTTTTCCACATTCATTAAACCTTCCATCCTTCATCAGAAATTCATACAGAGGGTGGGAATCTTTACTCTTGGAAAGATCATTTTATTGTTGTTTCTTTTAGAACTTCAAAATCCATTTTTCAAGAGTAATGATTGTTTTAAATTTGGATTTAATTGCTGTGATCAGATGAAGACTGAATCATCCCTCTAACTTCAGTACAGCAAAATCTTAACCCAGCTTTATATTTTTAGTGCATGAACCATTATGAACGTTAAAGATCTTTGATAATACAAGCACAGCAAAGAAGTTGGGAGTATACAGTTTCACCATTGATATTTTGCCTCATACTTAACACCAAATAACTGTAATATTTCTCTAAGTAGCAACTGATTGCCACTTGGTCTTTCTCAGAACCAGCTGAAAACAACTCGTTTGCAGTTAACCATGCAACGTAATTCAACTCAATAGTAAATGTAAACATAAAACCAGACATTTCTATAAACTCTTACTACCAAAATAAGCATATTTCTGCTGCTTACTGGTAGACAGCAAAATAAGAGCAGCACACTAATCCAGAGAGAAAGCAGGTGGTTTGCTAGATAAGCACAATGCCCCAGACCAGAGCTGAGTTACTGCATCTTCTACCTGAAGATTTTGAGATGCCAGTCATTGTGTTTCTGACAAGAGATGAAATCCCCAGTGGACTGAGCCCGTCACTTCCAGCACATTTCCATACCCTTGTCAGCAGGCGCAGCGCTACAGAGATACTCCTGACAGATTCCTGGTGATGTATCAACAGTTTACTCTTGCTCATTAAATGCAAGGCAACCAGACAACGAGGCAAATTAGTAAGCAGGAAGAATCATAAGAAATTTCATTCATTATAGGGAAGAAGACAATAATTTCAAATAAGACTATTAAAATAGTAAAAAAACACATTTTTACTCTGTCCTAGTTTCAGATAATTATAAAAAGAAAACCTTAGCAATACTTAGTTTTGATTTGAGAAAGGGAAACTTCAGTAAAGGGTGAAGTCAAAATCTACAGAAGCATTTTGCTACAGGAGACTGACCTGATTAAGGAAAAAAATGTATTCTAATTCACATGGAATTTAAAATCTGCCTTTAACGATTTAAAACTAAAAGCTAATGGGAACAAACTCAGGTATATAAAATACAATAATTATACAATTATGATGATGCATTAATTGACTAATATAGTAACACTCGGGTTTAATAACGTGATACGGGATACACTGTCACAATGGCCTTAGTATGTCAAATTAAGAATTATTTCTCTTTGGTTTCTTCTCCCTTACCAACTACAAGCTCTGCAGAAGCCACAGCATCACTGACTGCCTCTGAAAACATCAGTTACTCTTGCATGAAATTGAACTTCGTGAAGAATAGGAAGTTACTGATGATCTACAAATTTTGAAGCATAATAGAAATGTTTATCTTTATACTTAGTATAATTTAAATATTTATACACTGGTAATTTACAGTGGCTGAAATGCCTCACGGTTACAAGGTTTACAAATGATAACTGAACAATCCAGTAACAGTTTAAATGCTGCTTTTTCAAATGTCCTGTCTCAGTGTTCTGCTCCTATTCTTTTCCATGGAACACAGGATTTTAATCTTCTCCTATTACAGTACACATTCAGGCCTCTATTGGTTTTCCATCTTTACAACAGATGTGCATATTCAAAAACCTACATGCTAACTTCCCAAAACAGATACTAAAATAAAACCAAGATGAAATGAAAAGTATAGTCCATAACTCTTAGCCCATAAATGCTATTAAAAAAACCCCTCAAAACAAAATGAAAAAAACAACACACACAGGAAAAAACCCTCACACATAAAAAACACAACAACAAAAAGAAACTAGACAAACCAGAAATGTTTGCTACAACCAGAAATGTTTAGTAAAAACTGTCAAACAGAAGCATGCTAACAGGATAAAATTTAATCTTTTTTATTTTCTCCACATATGGTCAACTGCAATTTGCCTATTTCAAGTCTATTTTCCAGACCTAAATTTAGCATTCATTAATTTATTTTTAGGACTGAAATAGTCAGTGCATTACTACTTTCCCCCCCACGAAAAGCCAGACATGGGGCACTGGATGGACTGTGTGCTCCCTCTTCCAATTCTGAATAAGAAATACACACCAGATTAAGTGATTTAAATCAAGTGCAGACAATTTTTCTGCAGCTTTTAAGAGGAAGAATTCAAATCAACTGTGATGGGTAGGACAAATTGGATAAATAGATTCAGTAAAAATGCATGTAAGTTTGTGCTTATAATGCCTATAATCTGTGAAAATATATGGCCACAATTCAGAGAAAGTTTTAAAGCTTGATTTTGGTTCAAAACCTCATTCTCAAACATTTGTGTTTGTTTATCAGGTAAGAATCTCCATACAAAAAACCAAGATGATCATCATGAAATTTCCATGGGCCTATTTCACATCTGGTCAAAAATAATTTAAAGATACCAGCTGTATCACATCTCCACTTCAGACCTGTCTGCACTCAGATGCAGTGTGTATGAAACGAATGGCCACAGCCAAGATCACAGATTCCTACAGCTGAAAAAAATGAAAACAATGCAAATAAATCACATTTTAGAAGTCTTGAGTTTTGATGTTTCAGATTTGATTTGGACCCAACTCAATTACTCAGACTTAACTGGAGATGTGCTGCAAACTCAAGTTCCTGCATCTTTCAAACCCTGACAATTATCTATATACATGAGCTTGCTTCGTCAGCAGTTTTGTTTCTTTTCCTGGGCTGCTTAACTTTGCTGACAGCAGCCCCATTCCAAGTCTTCAGTATATCGAAAACTCCTATTCGCTTGTTCCTGAGGCAGTTCATTTACAAAAGACTGGTACAAAATTCAACAATAAATTAAAGCTGAGTACATGTTCATGACTAGGTTTAAACAAACATCTGTTTCTGAGACAAGAGAAAACCCATTTTATTTTATTTTTTAAAAAATTACTTGAGGAATAAGAAGGTGATCTTTCTTCCCTCCATCTTTTAGTGTTCCTGCAATTGCAATAAAAGATTCAATCCAGTTCAAATAGCTGCATCTGACACCTAACTGAGGAAAAAAGGGAACCATCCAAGTTTCTTAAACCCAACAACTGAGTTTACAGATAAAAGCCAGATTTTGTTGGACCTTATCCTCATTTAGGGGGAACATAGTCTGCAGAACTATGACACAGGCATTAAATTCAGTAAAATGTTTTCTTTTGGTTTGCGCTGAAGATAAAGCAATAGACAGAAGTAAGGCTACAATGGACTCTCCTCATGTAAAAAAAAAAAAAAAAGAAACCAGAGAATGCAATGCCCTAAAGGCTACAGACATCTTGACACTAAGACTCCTTTTGGGTTTAGAATCAATTTGGTTTTTCCTCTTGCTTTTGGGCAGATTAAAAGAAGAAAGCCCACCTCTTCCACCTTCAAAGTATCTGCTTGGGAAAGTTTTCTTGACTAAGGTAGATGACTGGAGAAGTAATATCACAGAATGGTACAGGTTGGAAGGGACCTCTAGAGATCACCTTGTCCAACACTCTTGCTAAAGCAGGTTCCAGGGAATCATGTCCGATCAAGTTTTGAGACACACTCCACAACTTCTACAGGCAGTCTGTTCCAGGGGCTCCATCACCCTCATGGTGAAGAATTTTCTACTGATGTTTAAGCAGAACATCGTATGTTGCAGTTTGCATCCATTGCCCCTTGTCCTGTCCACCACTGAAGAGAGTCTGGTCCCATCCTGTGAACACTCGCCTTTTAGATATTGATAAGCATTGAGAAGTTCCCCTCTCAGTCTTCTCTTCACCAGACTAAACAGACCCAGGTCTCTCAGCTTTTCCTCACAAGAGAGATGTTCCAGTCTCCTCAGCACCTTTGTAGCCCTCTGTTAAACTCCTTCCAGCATTTCCTTGTCTCTCTTGAACTGGGGAGCCCAGAACTGGACACAGTACTCCAGATATGGCCTCACTAGGGCAGAGCAGAGAGGGTAATATGACTGCTGCCCATGAATGTATCACTAAATTCCTAGGTGGGGAGTACAATCACATATTGAAAAGGCAAGAAACCTAATCGACAATTTTTTTTAAAAGCTGAATTAAGTATTAAGTTGAGTGTGTAAACAATCAGGAACTTGAATCACTACCCTTCTGTGTGTAACCACAGAACACGTATAACAAGGTGTTGTACAACCTTCCCTCATTGCTCTACCCATTTGTCTCTGTCATGCTCTCTGGGAAGGGCAAAAATTAACAAAATAAAATTACATATCCAAGGTGGGCAGACAATGTGCTTGCGTGCTATTGGCTTATGAAAAACGACTACAGGCAAAAGAAGATCACCACATTGCGTGGGTACACCCACATAGCCACCTGCCTCAAAGCCTCCACGTATGATGGATTTTCAAGTCACAGGTCACTTAACTCCTGGGCTTGTAAGAGCATGCAGCTTTGGGATGTGATGTACAGAGACGTCACCTGCAAACTCTGATCTTCAGCTGAAGAGTGGAATGGTAAGAGAAAGTCTGGGTTATAGACCCTTGAGATGTCCCTCAAGGATGTGAAAAGCCACCTTCAGCAGAGCCAGAATGTCAATACCTGCTGTTTCCTCACTCTGAGACATCCATACCAACACTGAAGCATACAGTTTATCCTTAAAAATACAAAATGCAGTGATAACAGAATAAACTAAACAATATACTGCATTTATGCACCAAATCTCTCAGCTTTCACATTTAAGAAAGGCTGGATTTGAGAGAATATGTAACTAATGTAAATTTAGGAGGCTAGGTTTGTTTTTCCAATATGTTTGACATTTTAAAACACTTAGCATTTCCATTAGTCAAATAAAAATTAAATCACTGAGCTAGATAAATTTCTATCTTCAATTACTTAAAAATAAATTTTTAAAAAATGGTTTGGTTTTGTTGGTTTTTTGGTTTTTTTTTTTTTTTTTTTTTTTTTTTTTTTTTGTTGTAAATATTATTTTTTTTTTTATAA
>JANHGN010017310.1:171840-190143 GCA_024605025.1 Megaceryle maxima
TTTTTTCATGCAGCAAATAGATATTTGCATTATAAAATGAACTGGAAATGTCATAAAAGTAGATTGAAAACAAGTACTGAAGTAACAAACAGGGAACCCTTCCTTTCCAGACCACCTCATGCAGCAAATAGATATTTGCATTATAAAATGAACTGGAAATGTCATAAAGTAGACTGAAAACCAGTACTGAAGTAACAAACAGGGAACCCTTCCTTTCCAGACCACCTTTGGAGAGTGCTTAGACACACTCAGTCTGACATAGAGCTTTAAAAGGAAAGATAAAGTATTCACTCAACTGCTGTACACAGGGCACTGAAGTAACTAATCCCTCTTTCACCCAGAAACCTGCCCTCAATCTTCTACATGACATTGGAAGGAGGTAATGTGAATAATTACATCAAGACTCGCATTTAAACCTGTTTTATAACACTGTTATTAAGTACAGTGCCTACAGCATTTCAGATGGACAGACAACTGGTTGTTTAAAAAGTCTGTCTTGAAACAAGACACATCCTCAGGAAGGAAGAAAATTACTCCCTGATTTTCAGTCCCCATCAGTGCAAAGGTGGCTGGTGCCATCAGCCTTCGTAACTGACCACAACTGCAGCAGAAGTGTTCTCTGAACAAATTATCACATTCTTCATTTTGTTCACCTTTTTCTCCCAACCTTTCAGTTCCCATCCTTCGTGGTAGGAGTTTCACCCTTCCTCTTGACTTTTTAATAGCTTAGCATGTTCTAAGCTCACATTTTAGGAAAGCTTCCTTTAGTATAGAAGACTGGGTTTTTCCATTTCATCTGAACGCTCCCTTCTGCTGTTAGACACGAGCCAATTAAAATCACAAAGGTACTTGTAAGTAGTCCTTGCCGCTATCGTATTTACCTTCCCTAAGATAAAGGCACTTGAGAATTACTGACAGATTTTAACCTCATAGTGCCTCCAGAGCTCAGGCAGTTCCTCTCTGCCTATCTCAAATGAGAGTCTAAGAAACAAAGCAAGTGATTGGCACAAAGCAAAACAAGGGGGCAACCCAAGCTCCTGCAGAAAATCTGTTACTCAACCAACAACTAAAACAAGTCCTCCTCTGTCTTTGGGCTTTGAGTCTTCAGAGCACGACTTGGCACCCACCTTTAACAGGCACAAGCTACCACTTTGTTCTTTCTCTTCCTACCAAACAGAAGCTTATCCTCCTACACATCAGCAAATTCAGCGGTAGTCATCTCCTGTTAGAGCAAACTCCACGTTACAGCAAACACAAATTCCCTCCAAAGCAAAAGCCAATTAATTCCATGTCTTAACAGAACCAATGTGTTAAAAAGAAACAAACAAAAAACCCCAAAGTTAATTGCATTTTAATATAAAATTCTTGACACCTTTTGCAGATTATTAGGTTATTTCACAGTTTAGTATAAAACATTTTCTGTTATCATTACCTGAAAGTTAATACTTTTGTGGTGTTGGTGGCTTGAGTGTAGTAACTGCAGTGACACACCAACATGAATTTTAAGTTGCTGCATACGGCAGCAGTAAAAGTCTGACCTGCCAGCCAGAAACAATACATTTAAAAATTGGTATATAGAAAAATAAGAGATTACATTTTTCCAGGTATTGAGCTTCCCTTTGTCACCAAAATAAATGGCTCAACACATAAATGGTAGAACTTTTCTTCAGTACAAGACCCAAATGAAATGGTTAAAGACTCCTTGCAGAGGAGGGGAAAAAAAAAATTAAAATCAAGGCAGGGCTGCATTCTCAAATTCTTGGAAGTTTTTAGAGAGGGTTTTTCAGTGGATTTTTCCACTGTGAAAAATGCATTAAATTCCACCCCATTTTGGGGGGTTTTGGGGGTTTGGTTTTTGGTTTGGTTTGGTTTGGTTTTGGTTTTGTTTTCTTTTTTAGAAAAAAGAAAGCAGATTAAAAGTATATTGTTTAAGTAGTGCTAGGCTCATTCAGAGCAGAAAAACTGGCAGTGGTGCAGTGTTTTTAAGTTTACGGAGAGGCCTCTGCAGTCAGATACAGATAGCACCTTACTCCTGCTCTGTAAAGAGAATGCAGATGCATGTGTTGAGTCAGATGTGGTCTTACATGAGAAAATTTAAGTCAGAATTTGCTATAGAAAGCCTTCAGAAACCACATCATTGCTCCATGTCCTTGAAACAGCCACAGCTGTCTTCCTCACCAAGGTTAAGTCCAACAAAACACTTGGTGCTTACATGACACATTTTGTCTCTGTGTGTTCTTAATAGGCTTCCGTTTACCTGCTGGAGTGCAACCTGTCAGCTTGGCCACCTCAAATGCCTGCAAGCCTCAAAGATATTTTATTTCCACCCCTTTTGTTCAAGGCTAAGGCAGAGTAAAGTCAGCCAGAAGGGTTCAAGCATTGATACGCCACTGGCAGTGGCTCTTACGAGGCAGCAATTTCCTCACAAAGAGCTGGCAACAGCTATTACAAGCTGCCTCTCTGAAGCCACCTTTGTCCTACTTTGCTTAGTTTACTTATTCGGTAAGAGGTGACAGCATTGCTGCAGCATGCACACATTTGAGAAACTTCCGATGCCACTCAGTAGCAGTGCTGACCACAGAGCACGTGAAGGTAAAAAGCTGGGAATCTAAGTAAACTAACAAGCCCAGAGGGATAGAGGTGCAGCTGCAGTATTTCTCAAGGGTGTTCTGGGAGATTCCTTTACAGAGCAGCCTACCCACATGGTACAGCTTTACAAACATCCTTCCATTTAATACAGAAGCATCAATATAGTATTTGGCACTAAGGTTTTAGGTCAACTGTATCTTTGCATTGAGCCAACTAAAATAGGACTAACGGCACAATTCTTAGGACCACAGAAACTACCTCCTTGCTTTACACGACACAGATGTTTGGAGAGAAAGAGAACACTTTTTAGACCCACAGGTACCTACTCAGGAGCCCGAGAGCCTCCATCACTCTTCGCCATCTGGTGAATTGCCCTTTGTCATCCTTCCAAGGGTCAGTTCTTTCAAGCTCTCTAACACATTTTTCTCTACACAGCCCCTGTTGTCCTGGATAGGAAAGAGTATCTGCCTCCACTCACCTCAAAAGGAAGGCACCGAGCAATATCTCCTCAAAGATCCTTCTGGATGGGGGAAAAGAAAGGGAGCTTTATCCTACTCTGCCTACAAGGATCCTTGTACTGATATTTTAGTAAGTGTGCAGCCTGTATTTCCAGTCACTTAAAATTACTGTTCTGGGGGATCACCTCAGTTCTCCCTCTTCATTCACCTCCAGTCAAACCTCATGGACCATAAGCAGACATGCCATGAAACAACATGTTTGGCTCTAGGCCTTACTATCATTAGAAAGGTTGTCTGCATTTCTAATGCTGCACTCATTACATGCTGCTCTGAAATTCAAACACATGTAAAAGCTCTTCCTCCTACCCCATGACATCCGAATAAGAGCTCAGTGTGCTGAAGAGCAGTGTTGGCTTTGCAACCGCTTTCCTATCAGATCAGATTTTCAATTTCACTCCTTTAAACTAGACATAAAATGTTTACACTAACACCCATCATCTAACAACCCAGGTTTAAGGTAAGAAGTACAAAAATAAGGTTCCAGACTTTGTCTCTTCTGGCCCTTGAAATTATAATTTTGCCCACAACAGAGAAAAGTCAATTGAATTGCAATTCAATTTTAAATGTACCTCTAAAACAAGAAACGTACTGTATACATTATAGCATCTCATGGTGAGAAAGGGTCTTTGATAGAATTAGAATTTGCTTTCTTGCATCTCAAATGCAAATTTCTCTGGAGATAGCTAAAAAAAAAAATCTAGTAAGAAACAAAAAAGTCTTCAGCAATAAAATATTTTTAGTACATAAACAAGCCAAAATATTCTCATTTGCATATGGTACATCTTCATCTAGTGTGACATTATTTATTTTTATCCTATACAACAGTGCTAGTCACAAACTAAACTACCAAAAAAAGGAGGCAACATTTCTGATGCCAGATGCCAAAGATCAATAGCTATTTTCCAAACTTTATGGCATAATTAAAATTTGTAACAGGAATAATTTTCTTTTCAGCCCCTCAGGCTAAGCCTAGAATTATTGACTAAGTCCAAGTTATGTAGTGTAGCACTTTTTATTATGTTTATGGATAATATAAAGGATTTTATGTTTTTTACATGTAATCTGGTAAGTATAGAAACAGTAAATAGGAAAAATTCTCTGTATCAGCAAAGCAACAGTTATGAACATTTTGTTGTTTAGGTATCTGGACAACACGGCCTTATATAATTACCTGCTAGTTAACCATCAGCTACACTATTGATTACTGGTGGATGGCCAGAAAGCCCATGAATTAACAGAAAACTGAATTTAAAGTCCCTCAGAGTTCACGGAGCCTTTGTCACAGGGAAGGCAGCCGTCAAGGGATGGCAAGCAAGGTACCAGAGTCATCAACACTGCCAGGAACTGGAGTAATACAGCAGCTGTAACTTCATTTACTGACATATTGGAATGGCTTTACATTTATAACTCAAACCATTCATCTATGCTTTCTTCCAGGCAAGGCATACTGAGGAGAGACTTGAAGAGAGAAAGGAGGGCAAACGAGAAAAGAGCTCAGCTGATCGAGGACAGCCACACATGACCTCTAAGAGGAGAGAGGAAAAAATTATTCTGCTGCACAACTAACATTGCCATGACTTGGATTTACTGTAACTCTCAGACCTTCAGGTCAAATAGTTTAGAAGTGAAAAGATGTATATTTGTTTACTGTCTGCCCTAAAAATTCAGCCTTGGGCAGTGGAAGCCTGACTGGATTATTTCTTGCTCGTATGTATCAATCAATGCTAATAACACAGGCCAAATTAAACTCCCTGATACTGGTGCAAGCCCATTACTTTCATCACGTTTTCACAAATAAAATATAACTAGAAAGTTGGTAAACATTTCTGCTGATGAAGCACAAGAGCAAGCACAGTCTGACTCAGCCCCTCTTTGCAGTGCTAGCAGGAATAAAATGAGGTAAACCTAATTGTGTTAGGAAGGCACGTAATATCTGAGCTTACACAGACAGCAGAAATGCCACTTTTATATGAGCATTATTTGAAGAAAAGGATGAATATATAGAAAAACTGACAAAGCTACCTATTATTAAGCTATGCCCAGCACTATAGATTCACAGTAACACTCAAGCTGAAAATCTCAGCTCTCCTTTCTAAGACTGTTTCTACAGGGATGGATCTAGTTAACTTTAGGTTACACTTTTCATCCTCCTGAATGCTAAGTGCTTCAGTATATGATGAAAAAAAAAATAACTGGAAACATGAACCTGGAGAAAAGCAGAAGCAGCTGCAGCAAAACTCTGCCAGAGCAGACCCCTAGTACCAGCACAGGTCCAAAGGCACCATAGCTCTGCAACAGTTGAAATACCATCCTGAGGTAAACATGGCAGTGGAGACAGTGGAGATAGTGGATTCACAAAAAAAAAAGCCCCAGAAATTAAAGAACTGAGCAACAAACACTAGTGCACATAGCACACATCCTTCTTGAGAAGGAAGACTATGACACGTCTCCTCGAAGCTAACTGGTGGTTTCCAATGGTTTCTAGCTACTTTCCTGGTGCAGATCAAGTCAATCTTTGTTGCTTCCCTGACTGCTAAACACAAAAGGAACACTGCTGCTGCTGCAGTTCTTGTTCCCAGCTCTACACATTCCACAATCATGAGATTCTTAAAAACTGTAACAACTATGACATAAACATTAAAACAGCTGAAATGCATCCTTACAGTGTTCCTTTTTTCTCTGAAATAACGAGAGCTAGAAAATACCATACCAAGTAATGAAATCGCAGTACTTCTGACAAACATGAGCCCTTCTTTAGCAAACCAGGCAACATTTTCTTCTCTAAGCATGGACATGTCCACACTTCCTCAGGGTTGCACAGCTTTCTGTGTAATTAAAAATTAATCTTAGGATATGAAGATCTGAAGTCACTGAAAAGTAATTAAAACATGTTTGCTTCCCCAACCCCCTATACCTAAGGCATATCTTCAGCTACATTTAGTGCTGCCTAAACCAAATGATCTCCAATAAAATCTTTGGGGAAAATACACTTCCAGAAGAACCTCTGAAATATCCTGAATTTGCCCGAACATTCTCAAATTCATCCAACAGAGATAGCATAAGACTCATTTCCTTAGTAAATAAGGCTAAAATTATCAAAATCCTTCATTTTTTTAAATACATGTTAAATTTTAACTACTTTCCATGAATATGGATGCTTTCAGTAACTATTGAAACCTGCATGACAAAAGCAACTTCACTAAGAAAGCCCAAAAGTCCCTACCCAAGGCACTTCATTTCTATTCAATGCATGTGCAAATGACATGACATAAAACATTTTCTGTGTCTATCATGTTCTGTTTGACGGCCTTTACAGTATGCTCTTAGTTTAGCTATTCGTAAATAGTTTCAGAAGGGTAAATTCAAGCAGTATTATTTCCCCCTCAAACAGCCTGCTTGGCTTTAAGATTAGAAACACAGGAGTGAAATGAAAAATTACTCAATCCCTCACTAAAAATTCCTTCTGCTAATATAGAGTCAATTCATACACCTTGGCATATATGATCCCTATCAGAGCCAGGCTGAAACATTCAGAACAGCAGGAGAACTAGGAAAACCAAGGCTCTAGATCTGGAACAAATCTACAATGACCTGTTTCAATTTTTTCAACATTTACTACATACTAAGTGGGAGAGCACTATTGCCCAGGTACTGTGCCAGCGTGCTTTTTTATTTAGCCTAGATGTAACCAATTGGCATGAATCCAATTTAAATGACAATGCTGTATCATAGAATGACAGAATGTTAGGGGTTGGAATGGAACTCCGACGATCATCGAGTCCAACCCCCCTGCCTGAGCAGGACCAAAACTAGGGCAGATCACTCAGAAATGCATCCAGACAGGTCTTGAAAGTGTCCAGAGAAGGAGACTCCACAACCTCTCTGGGGAGTCTGTTCCAGTGCTCTGTAACCATTACAGTAAAGAAGTTCTTCCTCATGTTGAGGTGGAACTTCCTGAACCCATTGCCCCTCATCCTATCACAGGGCACAAGTGAAAAGAGGTTGTCCCTGCCTTCTTGACAGCCAGCCCTCACACATTTATAGCCCTTAATTAGACTAAAAAGCCCCAGTTGTCTCAGCCTTTCCTCATAAGGCAGGTGTTCCAGCCCCTTCATCATCCTCATAGCCCTCCACTGGACTCTCTCAAATTGATCCCTGTCTCTCTTGAACTGGGGAACCCAGAACTGGATGCAATACTCCAGGTGAGGTCTCACCAGTGCAGAGTAGAAGGGGAGGAGAACCTCTCTCAATTTGCTGGACACACTCACTCTTCTTAATGCACCCCCATTGGCCTTCCTGGCCACAAGGGCACGTGGTTGTCCCATGGATAACTTGTCTATCAGGACTCCAAGGTCCTTTTCCACAGAGCTACTCTCTAGCAGATTTCCTTCTAACCTGTACTGGTGCACCTAGTTGTTCTTCCCAGGTGCAGGACTGCACTTGCCCTTGTTGAACCTCATTAGGTTCCTCTTTGCCCAGCTCTCCAGTCTGTCCAAATCTTGCTGAATGGCCACACAGCCTTCAGGTGAATCAGCCAATCCTCCCAGTTTCATGTCATAAGCAGACACTCTGACCTGTCATCAAGATCACCAATAAAGATGTTGAACAGGACTGGAGCCAGCACTGATCCCTGGGAGACTCCACTAGTTACAGCTCTCCAGCTGGACTCTGCACCACTGATCACTACTCTTTGGGCTCTATAGAATAAAACAACCCAAGAGAAAAAAACCAAAAGCCTACATATGGTCACTGAAAAGTTTAAATTCCTGGATGTATTTAAAAGCCATCTCGATATGGTGCTTAAGGATATAGTGTAGTAGTGGCCCTGGCAGGGTTAAGTTCATGATTAGACTTGATCTTCAAGGTCTTTTCCAACCATAACAACTTTCTTACTCTGTAAAATTCTTCCAGCAAAGTCTACTTTATCCTGCTTTTTCAACATCACTTAAAGCATACTGTATTATACTGCAGCATTACTACATCAGAAGTATGAAGGGACAAGGCCTTAGGGGAAAAAAAAAAAAACAAAACAGAACAAAACTAAACAGTTAGGAAAAAAATAAAATCTAAATACCTTGATCATAATGATACTGCAATGAAGAAACCAAAACTGCTTGTCTTTATAAAGCACATCTCAACAACTTACTGCAAGATGGAATGCTGGTTAGGATACTGTCCCAGGATTGTAGCACCTCATTTGTGGTGGAAGTCAGTGGAGATGCTGTTTTTCAGGTAAAGGAAAAAGACAAATAAAATAAACCCCCCTCATCATCACCACCTTTTCTACCAGGACTATGGAATGCAATCCCTGTATAAAGGTGGAAAAAATTCCAGCCACCTCCATAAAACTTCCAGTACTTGAAGGAGGAGAAAAAAAAGAGACCTTGTCAGGACCTGCTACAACTGCAGATCACTCCTTGGAGACTCTTTAGTGTCATATCTGCATAAGAAGTTTATATAAACCTTGTTTTCTTTCACCTGAACTTCCAAAAAGCACGTTGATATTCCTTCCATGTCAACCTCAGTTCTTTAGTTTTCTCCACTAAGTGACGTAATTGCAGAGAAAAGGGGTATGGGAATGGCCAAAATGTAATGCTTACTCTACTGCCAGCAAGGGCTTATTTCTACATTTGGAGGAATTTCATAGTTGAATATAGCTTTATGATCAAGATTATGAGGAAAAGTTTTTGGACACAGCAAACATCATTCTTTTATTATACATCCACTACATTTTTTATTTCAGTTCTATTTATTGCAGCGAGATGTTGCCATCTTGTTTCATTTTTAAGCATATATATTAGGATGCAATCATCAGTACACTACCTCTAAAAACTGGAAAGGATTATAACAGCAAAACAACAGGAATACAAAGCAGATGGGAGCTGGAAGTCTTGGGTTTGATACCCAGTTCTGCAGTGGATTCTCACCACTAGAGAGAGATTTACTGTTATCATGCTTCAATTTATGTCATTTTCTCAGTTTCAATATGCTTATGTGAGTGAGGATATTTCTGTAGAACTGAAATCCCAAATCCTGATTCATGAGCACATATAAACTGGAAAACTAAAACTAAAAAAATATATATAAGTACAGCATATCAGTGATAAAACAGTTAAAAGTACCCAGAAAATGTTAGAATTACTTCAGCTGAAGTCAAAAGAGTGTTCTGTGCTGATCCAGCTGCTGATGGCTCTGCAGGACTATTTGAATCTCATATTTTTCACAGCACCAGGATAGTGATCAGAACATACTTCTCCTGCTCTCTAGATTCACCACTTTGAAATGAAAGTCAAAAATCTACAGGAGGCAGCAATAAAATGAATTATTTTAAATTACCCATTGTTACTGTACCTGGTTGGGGAAGAGAGCCAATCTGTCTAAGAAATGCTGTCACAGGAAACCCTCACTATTATCATTAAAAAAAAGTCAAGAAGGGACCCAATGATGTTCTGCTAATAACTGTCCAGAGAGCAAACAGCCACTCAATTCTGAGGACTGAGGTCATCGAACACAAAGTGGGCAGGAAGCATTTTTACAATGGACCTTTAGAGTCACAGCTTTTTGCTAGAGAACCCCATGGTTAAGAACTGCAGCTGATTACAGCATTTGTTAGCATTATTCAGAGTCCTGCTCAAAACCAGCAACCTGCAACAATACTGTTCTTCATATAGCCCCCAGCAAGCAGGGTAGAACTGGGGGCCAAGAAAGCCCTCCCATTAAGAAAAGGAAACTTGTGACTGAAAAGCCACTGTTCTGAAATTCACTTTCTGGGTCATTCACACTGCCCCATGCAAGCATGCCATGTTCTTTATGTAGGCTTTTGGTATTTTCCCATTACCTTTCTCAGCAAAAAGTAGTAGTAGTTGTTACTTTTAGACCTGGTCTGTAAATGTTTCATGAGACTACATATATATTGATCTAAAAATCAACACAGGAACAAACCCTAGGGAACACGCATTTGGGAACTGATCTGAAGCCCAGATTGATGATGGAAGGAATTTGAACTTGCTGGATATTACCTTAAAAAGTATACTTGTTTAATCATGGGTTCATAATGAAACCATTTCTAAACATGTTTTAGATATGAGCATACAACAGCACATAAGGGAGAGCCCTGAGAAGAAAAAAAAAAAAAAAAGAAAAAGATTTTTCAGGTTGTATATTAATAATGCTTCTATGACTCTTCTCATTCTTCCTCACTTACTGTGCCTTCTGAGAACTGAATGAATAAGCTTCTTTCACTTGAACTTGTCAATTTAACTCTGTCCTCTGTGGGCCTGAGAGGCAAGCATGTGTTACACATACTTAGCAAGTGAGCAAACCTACTACGATCATCCAGCAACACAACAGAGTGTAAAATCAATTACAACTCACGTACAATAACATAAAATTAAAATTTATATTAATTGCATCTTGTGGGGCTAATAGTGTCAAACTCTCCAGTAAACATTACTTAATTCATAGGAAGACTGAAAACAATTCATGTGAAGGAACGGATCTTGAGTCTAAAAGCAAAAAACCCAAGCCACAAAAAAAGGAAAAGAACAAACAAACAAACAAAAAACCCCCACAAATAAACAACCAAAAATACCACAACTGAAAAAACAACACCCAAACCACCATAAAAACACAAGCAGCAGTGCATTTCTTGAAGGGCTCTCAGTGTGCTGCTTGAAGGGGGAATCAGTTTCTGGCTGGCAGTGAAAGCCCTATTGTTCTGGGCTTTGCTCTTTTCAGTTGTCACAGCCAGGCTGCGAGTCTCCGCAGAAATGGAGGTCTGAAGCACTTACAGAAGTAGCAGAACAACAACGGAAGGGAACCAAGGGCTAATTTATTCTCTGAGCTTACTGTACTCGGTGCAAAACGAAAACGCGGTGACGGCAGAGTGACCTTATATTTACTGATTGACCAGATGGTGAGAATTACTGACTTATGTAAGCCCCGAGCCTTCTTCACCATCTGACGGCTGCTTGGTGGAATCAAATAAAGGTCTCTCTGTAGTCTTTAGTGCACAAACCGAATCATCACAAGACCATTATGTTGTGCCCTTAGAAGAAAACGCTGCAGGGAAAGCAAGGAGTGAACAGGACTGAAACCCTTGGATCCTCAAAAAGGTTTTTTTCACAGCAGAACTGAGACACGTGGGTAAAGCACAGCAAGTAGGTTTTGTGCACCTGCTGCCCCGGCCGTATCTCTTCTGTTAATGAATAAGTGAAGCCAGCCTCCAGGGCTGTCAATCTGGCACCTCGAGTAATTCATACAAGCGCAAAGTTCTCTAAAAATAAATAACATGAAAAGACATGCAAGTTGTCTCACTAGCAGTGGTTTTGACAGCTATTTGGAGTAATGTTAATTTTTCCACCTTTTTTTTCATTTAAAAATACCAGTTGAATCACCAATTATTTTGGACAGTTTCTAAAAACAAGCACCCATGGAAATAACTCAGTACATCAACCTGATGGCAACTGAAAAAAACCCAACAACCTTACAAAGCGTGTGTGTGTGTGGTGGGTGTTTTCATGCCTGTACACACATATCATACTTATTTAAGAAACGGTATTATTGTGCAGCTCTAATTTGGTCTCATTAACACTAATACAAATCGAGAGGAATTCCATTTGACTAAGTTCACTTACACTGGGAAAAAGGCACAAATTAAGTCAGAATAACTGTCATGTCTCTCAAAAAAAATGTATCAAATACAACAGACCCAAAATCATTTTACATCACTCATCTGTATGATATTTATTAGTAGCAGTGAAATAGCTCCTCACTTACAGCATGAAAACTAAGGTCAAAATTAGGCTGGATGTATTTCTGAAGAGTATACCCCTGTAACCTCAAGTCAGACCCTGAATGAAAAAAAAAAAAGAGAAGAAACTATCAATTCTCTCATTACTGTGTCAGAAATGGCTTTTAGAGCAGTACGCTACTGAACATTTCTGTTGCTTTTTTCAACATTAAAAACTTCATGAAAGCTGAATTTGCTAACGTAGGTTTTCTGTATAGTATAAACATACTTTTTAACACAAAGAAAGAAAAAGCAGTGGAAAAGTGCTCAAAAAAAAATCTGCTCTGGCATTAATAGAGTTATTACCAATTAACAAAGGTCTGCAACACGTATCCAAATCCCAGTATAACATACTTGCATATATATAAAGAATAACTTCAAAGGGAAAAGTAGTAACATGGCTTCTTGATGACTAGAAAGTCACCATTCCAGCTCTCGGAAAACCATCTGCAAGTTTTACAATAGCTTGAGGATTCTTACAAAACTCAAAAATAGATGCAAAGCTTTATCCCTTGCTGGTATGCAAAGCAGGAGAAAGAGGCTAGGAAGAGACTGGTAAAGTCAAGCAAAAGAAAAGCATGGGTTGAATGTCAAGAGGAAAAAAACCACTGAATGCTAAGAAGATAAAATAATGGAATAATTCCTCAGGAAGATAGTATTTCCTGGGATGTTAAAACTGTCTGTTGGAGGAAAAAAAGCGCTACTGGGAAAACATTCTCTCTAAAAGCAAAAACTTGACATTAGTGTTGCAAAAGAAGGACTAAGCAAGATTTATGAACTGTTGTGTTCAGGTTTCTACCAAGAATGTAAAACACCTAGGACAGAATATTCTGTTTTTACAGTGAGCCACACAAGTGCTTACAAGAGCTATTTTGCATGCACGTGCTGGTGTTACCTCAGCACAGCCCACAGAAGAAAAAAAATAAATAACAAAAAGACAACAACCTGGAATAAGCCAAGAATGAAAACTGGAAAGAATATCCTTCACCTTTATGCATCTGCCATGCCCTGCTCACATGCAGCAGGTACTCAATTTGTGCAAAACAGTTGTGCAAAGCATTTCCTACCCAAAAACTATTTGCAGCAAGCTGAACTATGCCACAGAAGAGTAACCTCACCTTCCACAGATCACCTGCAAGCTTAAACTACCTTTGTTGACAACACAGTGCCAAATGCTTACACGATCTTATCGGACCTTCCTTTGCCCTCCAAAATTCATGCAGACATTTTTTTTTTCAATGCAACGCATTGAGGCGATGAGAGAAGTGGATTTCCTCCTCTCCCCAAAACACATGCAAACGTAAAGCCACATCCCCTCGTGTGTACACGCAGCACATGCTGCAACAGCCCACAGCAAAACAAGCTCCCACATGCAGCCTAGCAGTGCCCCACACCTCCGAAGAGCAGCACTCTGCAGGTTGTGTCTGCTTACCTTGCTGGGACAGACCTGGCACGTTAGATTCATTCTCTCCCATTTCTAGACAATGATAACCTTCCCCCCATAAGAAGTGAGGCTGGTTTATCAAGTTGACTTGGTCGCTGTGTAAGTTTTGACCTTGTGACTTTCAACTGTAGCACGGTAACTGTATACCTGACTTGCTTCTGTGAATAATTAGTATCCTACTTCCTGAGTTACCTGGGCTTGCCTGACCTGTTTCTCTGTAAACTGACATCATATCCTTTGATCTCCTTTGATTAACATGTGCTTCAGGCAAGGCTGCTTTGTCTGCTTTTGGACTCTCCTGTTCATTTGCTCCCCACCCTTTCCTTTCACTTTCACACAGACAGCGATCTGAAGAGCACCTCTCTTTCGCAGCAGGTGTTTTTGTCAAAATGCCAATGCCTGCAGAAAGTTTGCAGCTGATTTTAAAGATCCTTTGAATTTGCATTTCATAAGAAAACTAAATGCTAGCGATCAGGCCAATCTCTGCGGGATGGGAACTTTGCATGCCCAGCTGTCCAGCATGGAGAAGGAGGATCACACAGATGCAGTACGCCTTGGCAACAACTCTGCCAAGAAACCAAAACCTAAAAACCAAAAGCACCCTTCCGCTGCCTTTCACAAAGATTACCTCCAAGGAAAATGCTTTACTTGAACACTGTAATTTTGAGATTGTTTTGACTGTGTAACAGAAAGGGCTTCTAAACAAAACAAAAGGTTATTTTGCTTCTCTTCCCCTCCTTCTCCTGCACAAAGACATAAACTTTCAAGATAATTTTTATCCAGCCAGACTTCAAGTTGAGTTCCAAGAAAATATTTACTCTTTTCTGCTGTGGAAATCAAATAACAGGTGTCTGATACATTTGTGATCAATTTGTTGAACAAGTACACCTGTCTCTGCTTACAAAGTTAGTCTTATTTTAACATTTACATTTGCAACTGCCAACCACAAAAATCAAAGGAAAGCCACAGCACTGTTTTAAAGGAACAAACAGTGACAAATTAAGAGCTAAGCAGCTTTCACAATGTTAACCACCATCTGGATTACACTCAAAACGGTCTAATAAATAGCATTAGATTTTTAATATTTTTTTTTATCCAGTAGATTTTTTTTTTTTAATAAACTGTACTGTATTTTCTTCCCTGTTTTTAAAGAACTGAAATAATTGTTTATTACAATATAAACAAGGGGGGGGCGGAATTGAAGATAGTTTTAGAGATAATTCAGGCATACCTTTCAAGTAGAATTTCTGAAACTTATGCTAATTGAAACAAAAGCCTTATTTAGTAAGAATGTTCCCACAGACAGTAGCACTTGTCAAGCTAATCATCACATAGGCAGAAGTAAAAAATATTTATGTCGTTTAGTGATTCACAGTCAATTTTTCCTGTCCATAGTGAGCACCTTTCTCATCCATACACACAACTAAGCTTTTAGCCATGCTCAAACATCTGAGGTTTGCTAGAGAAGGTAAATCAGAATCCCAAACCTAAATGACCTGAACAGTGAATGACAAAAGAACTTCTTACTTGGTTCACAAAAATGAGTTTACAAGAAAAAGCTCTTGCTTTATTCTTGCCTGATTATCACATTACTTGGGTTAAATTGACCCTTCTGCAGTCAGAAAAAGCTCTTTACCAAGAAAGCAAAGAGAAATGCAAACTGAACTTAGGTTTGAAATATGAGCCTTTCCTTATTTTATCTGTTTGCTTAGCTGAGTTTTTGCCAGGTTTTTCCCATAGTCCTCAAACTCAGCTCATGGCCCAAAATTTGCACTCAGTGCTTCCTACATTTCCCAGTCTCAGCCCTCCTAGGATACCAGTGTCCTGTCAATAAGCAGAAGCTGCCCTTGGTGTGCTCAGAGTCAGTGCAGCACACAGCTGGGGAATCTCCCAGCTGCACAGTTGCAGTTCCAATGCTGAACATCATCTTGAATTAATTTACTAAGTTTCCACTTGAAAGTATGAGTGAAACATTCAACTCAAACATCCATTTAGTAGATGGAGCCCTTTTTCAGCTCAGTTGTATTGCAGCTTCCTCTGCTCAAGGACAGAGACCAAGTTAATTTTTGTGTGCAGAGAAAAGCACAAATAAGAACTTTGATGGCTTTGGGATCATTTCATGAGTGGCCTTCCCTGAAAGCATACAGTAGAAAACAGTTCATGAAATGAGCACACAGGAGCAGATATTGACACTTTATTAAAGAAGCCTGACTGCATCTATTCCTGCCTTTCCAGCAAAATATGAAAAGATATGAAAAAATATATAAAAATATGAAAGATCTGCATGATCTTCCTGAAGCTCAAAGCTCACAGGACAGGAAAAGGGAAAATACTGGGTGCTGATCTTTCTTCATCTCAGCTCTCAGACGAGGCCACTACTGCAAGAGCACCATTTACCCCGAGTCTGATTTGGGAACCAATACCCAGGTTGCACATTTCCCTTCCTGAGGACAGTGGAAGAGCCCACACAGAAAATCCACCTTGACCACCAAACCTGGGGAAGTCAAAGATTTAGCACTGAATTTCTATATCCGAACAAGCTTGAATTGGCCTACATTTAAAAGACATAATTAAGAAGAACAAGTTCATTCATCAGTGAAGTTCCAAAGAGCAAAGCAAAATACATTTGGTAATTAACTGATGAGACAGAAACATCTAAAGCATTTCTACCCTCTCCAAACACAAACTGTCCATCTCTTGAAGCATGGAAATCCTTAAATATCCTACATTATTAGAAGTTCTAAACATGTGAGAAATCATGTTTAGTTTTTATGTTCAGTAGTGAATCTTATGAGGTCCTGTCCCATATAAAGAGAGCTACTAATTTCAAAGAATACTGAAGTCTAAGGCAACAAAAATAACTGTTCTTCTTAGCTACTGAGCACCAGTTTCTTTAAACAGTAAGATTCTGATTTTAGGCTTTTAGCACCTACAGAAGTATTTTGTAGTTTAAGCTCTAGCATTTTATCACATCATATTCTGTTAACTCTTAAATATTTTTAAGTATTCACGAGCTGGGAGCGGTAGTACTGAAAATACTTCTTCCTCTGAAATGAAGCCTGCAAGTGGAAACAGAGCAGAAAGGACTGAAACTCAAGATTTTTCACACTCCCTCTTTCAACAATGACTGATGGTGAGAAATGGCTATGTTGGTTTTATGTTCTCCTAAAACTGTTTGCTGTGTTCACTTCCATGCAATGATTTAAATGGAGTGCTTTCCAAAGGAGGATCTCTTAATTCATTCACTCTCTCTAGAAAGACCTAAAAGTGAAAATGCAGTGGGTTTGTTCTGCTCCCAGAGATAAAGTTATTCTGTATATTTACCGTACAAAACCACAATGTTTCTTGATTCTAAGGAGTGCATTTGACAGGCAAGGATCAGAAGTATAATTTGATGGTGACAGTGATCAGGGCCACAAAAGAGAACAGCTAGATCTTACACAGTGCTTAGAGCCATGCCAAACAGATCACTGCATCATACTGAAAACTTCAGGGATGACTACAAGCCCACATCCAATGCCATGAGAAGCAGAGTGCTCCCCACCAATGGTGATAAGGTTTGCCAGAGGATGTGAATATTGTCACGAGTTGTCCAGGGTAGCTCTGCAAACCTAGAGTGAGGCCATCACAACTGCAAGCCTTCAGAAAAGCAAAGGTTGCCCAGTTGCTTTCAGGACTCTCATTTCTATGCAAGAATCTAGATATTTTATAGAATTAATGCAAACAAAGTAATAGCATCAACAGCTAACTCAGTTGAGGCACACTTATGACATGAGAAATGGCACAGAATATAAAAATCAAACCCAGAGCTGAAATGTAAGCCCAGGGAATACGGAGATTCTGTTACACAAATCTCTAACATGACTGTAATCCAGTCTCTGAGAGCTTGCTAGATGATAACCAAGTGTTTTAACATGTAACACCAGAGAAAAGTAGTCCACAAAGTTTCTTGTAGCTGACTACCTGTCTGGCACCACAGACTGATACCTTTCACAGGAAAAAATAACAAATATTTCACCTTCAATAACGGCAGGAGTGTGAGGGACAAAGGGACAATGCCAATCCAGAGGAGCACAGGTAGCAATGTTCAGGTTTTTCTGTTGTTGGTATTTGGAGGCTTGTGGGTTTTTTTGTGATCGTGGTGATTTACTGCACATCCCACACCCCCCCCCTTTTTTAAAAAGCAACATGGCTATTTTATTTGTTCCCTGTAAACAGTACAGTAAAAGGAACTGCATTAGTTGGTTAGTATCCAAATTAGAAGCAATTGTTTCACCTACAACCTCAATTAAAACAGGAGATGGGATGGGGAAAAAATATTTTATTTCACACTTAAAATGGATTCAATACAAAAGGTAGGATAACCAGTCTCAAAAACCAACATGAAATAGGGTTTCAGTGTTTATATGAATGCTGTACTTTAAAACAAGCCTCAGAGTGCCAGCAGGCAGAGACACTGCACACACTGCTGAGCAGTGAGCAAAACCCAAGAAAGACTTAATCCATCATGGATGAGATTTTCATCCCACATTCCTCTGGCTTGTCCGAGTTTTATTTCTAAGTCTAGCTGTGGTCAACAGTTTTCACCAGTTATGAGGAGACTGTGTATAAAAATTCAAGATGCAAAAACTTACGGATGCAACCATCACCACTGGAGTTAAGGGGGGGGAAAAAAAGTATACTGGTTCTCATGTATTTCTAAGCACTAACTTCAGCTCATTATCACTTTTTGTCAGAAAACTAACTGCCATCAGAAAAATATTACGTTGTTGAAATAATTATTATTATTATGGTGAAAAGATTTAGCTTTAATGAGTCTTCCACTAAGAAAGTTCCTTAGGTTCAGAATTGGTTTCTTTTGATTTTTTTTTTTGCTTTGGGTTGTTTTGTTGTTGTTGCTGTTTGTGGGGGTTTTTTTGGGGTTTTGTTTTGGTGGGGTTTTGTTGGTGGGGTTTTTGTGG
>JANHGN010017311.1:0-24321 GCA_024605025.1 Megaceryle maxima
CCTGGATCTGTTCCTGTGTGGGCTGCCCTGGGTGACCCTGCTCTGGCAGGGGGGTTGGACTCAATGCTCTCCAGAGGTCCCCAAAGATCTGCAAGAACCTGTTGAGTAGCCAGACCCAAGAACCACTTAAAGGCACTGCACATCTCTTGCTGGTGGCAATCCTCTGCATCGTTAAAAAGGAATATGAGATGAACTTGTCATTTACTTATTTATTTTAATGCTGCTAATTACAGCCATTTTAGACTGGGAATGTTTCCCCGGCCCTGGTTAACTTAGGCGTAGATCACGAAGCAGTGTTATGTATAAGGTAATATAAGATGCCACTTATTTCTCGAGTGCTTTGAGCAACTTCAAGGTGGTTGCTACAGGGAGGAGGCAAACACAGCTCAGCAGGAGGGCCGGGATCCACCCAGCCTTTAGCACTCTGTCAGGAAACCCATCGATGCTTTAGAGAAGCAGCAGAGGTTGTCCCGGGTGGCGGCTGTTCAACCTGTTGCACCCAGTTCCACAGTAGTGGAGCACAGTGAGCCCTTAGCTGTCATCAGCCTGGAGGGCTGGATCCAGCGCTGGTGCTGAGCTCTGATCAGACAGCAGGGAGATGGGGGAAGATGGTGCTGGCCTGGCAACCCGCAGGCCTGCTGGAAACCAGTTTGCATCCCAGGACAAAGTGGAGCAGAGCAAGACTGTAAATGCTCTGGCTTTCACAGCCCATGGTGGGGCCACCTCACCAAGGAAGGTGTGCAACCCAGACCAGAACCAGCTTTACATCACCTAAGTGGTGCAAGGACTGGGGCCAGAATGTGACCTTGAAATTCCAGTGCTGCAGAGGCAAAGAGGAAAGAGCAGCTGGTGGTGCCTGGGTGGATGCTCTGCACTCAGCAGCCTGCTCTACTAAATAATTCAGTTTCAGCAGCTGCAGATATTCTGATGAATTGGAGGGGCTGCGTAGCTCAGGATGCTGCAGAAGCTGTTTGATCTCAGGCCTGCGCTGCCACAAAAGGAAGACTGCTCTAAGTGGTGACCAAAAGGTAATCGCTGTATTTCTTGGGTCACTGCTACTTTCTCATAAGAAACCGTGAAGCTGAGCTCACCTTCAGAGCAGCTGCAGTGTCTCCACCAGCTGCTGTCTGTGCTGAGCTCTCCTCTGCTCCATCCCTAACGTGGGCTTTGCAGCCCTGAAAGCCAAGAAGCCAGAAGCTCTCAAGAGCAAGGATCCTCCTGTTTACCTCCCTGGAAGATGAGCCACTCTATCAACATCAGCAAGATGCTAACTCTTGGGGCCACCTGAAGTGGCTTTGGTTCATTTATATGATCAGTTTTTCGATTTGCAGGATCAGGGGTTTGATTTGCATGATCAGTTTCATGGCCAGGTGACCTCACAGTATTAGGGCTATTTCCCAAAGCAGCCACTAGCTGTCAGCAGCAGCTTTGCATCCACTGAGGCACCGGGGCCAAAGAAGCTCCCTGAGAAACGTGTCTACCAAGACCACTTTCCCCGCCGGCTGTACCCGAGCGCCTGACACGGAGGTTTCCCCAGGATAACCATCAGGTTTACGAGTGTTTGCCAGTGTGCTCACCCTGTGGAAGTTTTTCAGTTTGGGAGGAGGACTGTCACGGAGTCTCTTCATTGCCTGGACTGGAGAATCACTAAAATAGGGGGGTTCTCCATCCACCATCTCTATCACCATGATCCCCAGAGACCAGATATCCACCTGTGGGAGACAACTTCACATCAATACACACAGTTTAGAGCAACAGGTCCTTGCTTTGCTGCTTTCACAAAGACCACAGCACCCCACCCACGACAAATGGCACCGACAGAGTAAAACCTGAAGCCACTCGATGCCCTTGGACAGATTCACAAAGGCAGCTTTCCACCCAGGACTGAGCTGCGCTGGGGTTGCAACACGTAAAGGTCTGCAAGTAACTGCTTGTGCTACACCTGGCTGGTCGGTAAACAAACCATATCTGTTTGGTGCCACCTGCCTGGAATTTCAGAACTCCCATCTGTGCCTTCCCTCCTCCCCCTCTCCCCTTTGTGGCACCGGTTGAGTTACTGATCCACCGCACGTCACAGGCCACTTCTTGCTGACATCAGCCCAAGCTGCAGCAGATACAAGCCCATGCCAAGCTTCAGGTGTAAGAGCAGAGTAAGTTTACACCTTGTTGCCAGAAGCAGAACCACCCAGTTTTCTACTGTTTCAGGAAACGCTGTGATACCCTCACAGTCCAACCTGGAGTCACAGTTGTATTTCTGTTCCACATAGACTCTAGAGGCTCTTCCCAGAAAAGCCAGTGGTTATTTTCAAGTGACACTTCAGGATAATATATTCTCTACCTCGCCTGATCCCGGGGAGGGGGTCCCTTACCTCGGTGGTGTATGGTATCCTGGCAATAACTTCTGGAGCCATCCAGTAGGGAGTCCCTACCAGGGACTTTCTTTTCGGTACATCTTTACTGATCTGAGCACAGAAGCCAAAATCTGAGAGTTTGACCTGCACAAGGAAAAAACCACACAACCTTAAAAATAATTTTTCAGCAACACAGAGGGAAACACCGAAGACAAAAATGACAAAAGGAGTGAGAGGATGAGGTAGAAACAAGAGAAAGAACAGAAAGGAAAGAAGGAAACAGACCAAAGCAGCAGCAGCAGCAGCCAGGAAACACCATCTGAGGAAACATACCCTTCCATCCAGCGTCAGGAGAATGGAGTCGCTCTTAATGTCTCGGTGAATGACGCCCTGAGAGTGCAGATAGGACAGAGCCTGCAGCACCGATTCGCACACTGTTGCAATTTGCTCCTCGTTTAGCCTGAAATTAAAGACCAGGGAGTTTAACTGGGTTGCACTGGGCTGGTCCTCCTTGAAGGCATGGTGCAGTTTTGAAGCTGAACTGCAGATACATGTTTTGGTTCCCTGTGACCATCACTATCTCACCCTTACTGGTCTGTGACCATCTTTTACTGTTGAAAACACTCCTGTCTCAGCAGCCAGCAACCTCAAGCTTTCCCCAGTCTAATACAGAGAAGCTGCATTTTAAATCTCGTCTCCAAATCCATTCTGCAAGCTGCTGGGCCAAGCAGTTCTGACAGGCGAGGCTGGGTCTCCACGCCAAGGTGCTGCAGTAACTGTTGAGACAGCTGGTTTTTTTCTTAAGCAAATACAGCAAAGCTATTGTTCAGAAGGCTTGTCGTGCAACTTTATCCAGAAAACATCTAAACACGTCATGTGACAGCGACTGTCGGGGTCCTTTAGAGGTTTTGTGAGCTGGACCCTGTGGATTCCCTCATTCCTAACTACAGGCAGCACAGGTTGCACGCTGGAAGACACTCCGAATTTCCCCGCTCTCCATTAACACACTGGGAAGGGGCACCAAGAACCTTGTCTTCAGAAGCTCTTGCTCTTTGGAATACCAACAGAAGCAGCTTCATGATCAAGCACCGGTGAAAATGGTAGAAATGAAAGTGACCTCCTGTAAGCAGGGACAGTGCCAGCGTTCTCCGCACGTTTACACCGAGCGATGCTAGAAGTTGAGTATTTCAAAGAACCACTGACGTACCCAGTTTGAGTACTTTTGATTCTCAGACTGTCTCTAACAGTTCTCAGTTGAGGGCATAGAAATGATACCTCCTCGAGTCCAGGTCTGCAGGTAAGACTGAGGAGAAGACAGGGCCCAGAAGGCAGAACTGTGCAGAGCATCCCGGCACCTTCAGATGAGCAATTCCCACACGTGGATGCAGGAGGTGGCACCGTCAGCTGAAAACTTGACACTTCCATGGCTTGTTTGGTATTCCACACCTCACTCTACCAAACTGACCATCTGACCAGGACAACTACCCGTGGTGGCTGCTCCGCACCGTGCTGGTGGCAAATACGGCTGAGGGATGGCCAGGAGCTGCTGTGGCCATTGTGATTTAACCCGTAAAGGGAGAGGGACAAAGGCTAACTGGGACTTCCCCATTCCCCCAGAACCCCCCTCTTCAGAAGCGGTGCTTTTCATTTCACAGCGCGCGCTGTAGGAAAAGCTGGCACCCTCCTGAGCTCCGTGGTTGCAGGAGATAACAAGAGGTGCACTTTCAGCTTGGCACGTTGGGTTTCAGACAAGTGACTGCATAGTGTAAAACAGATCACCAGAGGATGACCTCACTCCCGGAGATGCAGATCAGTTATCACCTTCAGCAAATGCTTAATGAGGGGAATGAGTGTGTTTTCCTCCCTGTGAAGAACTGATAAAGGCTGACAGATGACTTTTGATAAACGTTATGGTCGTAACAGAGCCTGTTTCCATTATGTGGAAAACCAAGAGCGGGTTAAAAGGGTGAAGGGAAGGCTTTGGAAAATACCTCTCACCTAGGCTGAGGTCCCACAGTGGAATTCAGTCTCACTGGGGGATATAAACTACACAGACCCTTCATAAGCCTCCTCAGAATATATCTATATTAAATTTAATTAAATAATACATCTTTTTTTTTTTTTTTTTTAACCTGTGGTCCCATTGGTTCTAATCCCAGCTGAGAGCTACAAGAGTTCCCCTGGCTCTTCAGTGCCATAACTCAGCACCCCCCTGGGATCCAATGTGCTCTTTCCTGCCCAGGAGCAAAGACACAACTTGAGCTAACCCTGGTTCTCAGACCCCACCACGTGCCTCTGAACTCAATGATGGACAGCCCGGCCAGCCACGACGATGTCTCCACGACGCTCCTTACCAGGGGGCTTGAGGAGGCTACAGAGGACAATGTGCTTTGTCGTGCCTCCCAAACACATCATGGATGTGCTTCCAAAACAGAGGACCCAACAGAGTAAGACACAAGCTTTCAATCCACCACAGGGATCAGTAAAGGCTCGTCAAAGCCCTGCAGTGAATTGAAGGCATACTATGATTAAAAAAAGAAGTGCGTTTGATTAGCGTTAGCAACACTGCCTCGTTGTAATCCAATTAAGAGTCTGAATCTTCAGAAAGGGAAAGCTCATCCTCGGTCACTCACGGGTGCTCCCCACACCCGTTAACAGCCTCGCAGGGCTGCTCGGAAGCAGGAGGAGGGTGCTCCAGGGTGATGGGTAAGACATGATCGTCATAACTGCATCACCTTGTGAGTGGGAGTCCAGAGGCCATTTGAGAACAACTTCTTTGCCCTCCAGAAATGCTTTGGGTGTTAAAAGTGACTCAGTTGGTGTGGATAAGAAAACAAATTTAGGAGAGTGTCCAGTAGTTGCTATCTTTAGGCAATGAATTTTGGGAAGGAGTCCAGATCTCCAGGCTCTGCTGCACTTCTCCAGAGGAGTTAGTCACAAATTCAACCTCGCTAGGGTTGCACTGCTGAAAACTCTGCATGCTCTTTAACACTTACTCATTGAGCTTCCTGGCCAGAATTCAACAGACACAGTAAACAATACTTTTTATGAGCAGTGTGTTTTACAGGGAAGGTCATCAAGTTGATGAATAGTGGGTCTCTAAAGGGATCAGTACTGTAAATGAGGTCCCTTCTACGTCATAACTGTTATTGTGTAATTCAAATAGATGAGAGTTATGAAGTGTAGTAGTTTCTGGGCACTGCAAACACTGAGGGATCCAGAAGTGTCCACTCTGCTGCTCTTGCCCCTCAGGCAGGAACGCAAGCGTTGGTGCTTCAGATTTTGCTTCGTACCTGATCTGAGACACAATGTCCGTGAGGGCTCCCCCCTGCAGGAACTCCATCAGCACCCAGAGCTCCTCTCCCACGAGATAGCTCTTGTACATCTCCACTACGTTGACATGTTGATAGTCCCTCATGATCACCACCTGTAAAACACACCACAAACTGACCACCATAAAAATCACTCACACCAGTTGCTCCCACCCAACAAAGCAGCACACACAACCCTCCGGGGACACCCCAGGAGCCTCCATCCCTCCAGTCTTTGTTCTTCCTGGCACTAACATAACTCTATTACGAGGAAGATGCCTCCTGCTCTTCTCTTCTTTTGACCACACCGACAGCTATCGTGGCTTTATGGTGGACAGCAGAAGCCCACCCCTCATCGCTCACCTCATTGAAGAGGAGCTCCCGGCGCTGCTGCTTTCTCAGGTCCATCATCTTCACCGCCACTTGCCGCCCCGAGTGCTTCTCTCGAGCGATACAGACGATACCCGTGGACCCTTCACCAATCTTTACATAATTCTCCAGCATAGTCCGGGGATCTCCCTGGTCCACAACCATCCTAAGGGCAGCTTTGAACTGCTCATGAGTCACAACCACCGGGTCCTCACCGGCCAGCTGCCCTTTCACAGAAGAGTCCTGGGGAAGGTGGAGGTTGCTCGAACTAGTCTGAGTCTGCCGGTTCCGGGGGGACCCTGCCGGTGACGGCCTGCCCGGTGGCACTGCAACCGCCGGCTCCACTGTCGGTGACCGCTGGGGGGTCCCGGCTTCGGAGATCACCCTGGGGAACTCCGACGCAGGCTGATCTGGTGGGAGGGACTGGGCTTTGGCCGCAGGGCTGCATGGGGAACCCCACTGCTGGGGCCTGAAGAAGGCAGTAGGCTTCGAGAAGAACAAATATGACAGTGGAAGAAAGGAAAAGTGATGGTCAGATTAACAAGGGGAAAGGAGGGTCCGAGAGCAGCTGCGTGTTGCTTGTTGCTCCGCTCTGACCTAGTAGGTTTTGTAGCAGACTGGAGTCAAGAGCTCTAGGTTCTTGTCTCCAGCTCTGCCCAACATATGCTGCATCCCCGGGAGAAGCCACGTGGGTGCAGATCTTCAAGAACCAGTTACAGATGGGTGTTACACTCCCTCCAAATGGAGGCAGTTTAAAAGAGACCTTTTAAAGGACATGCTTTAAAAAAAAAGCACCAAACACCAAAACCAACAGAAGGGAAAAAAAAGAAACAAAACAACAAAAAAGCCCAGCTGCTAAAAAGCATTCCAACCTTGCCACCAGAACTCAGGGGCAACCTGTGCTGCAGAGAATTTGCAAATCCTTTATCCCTCTGTGCCTCTGATCTTCCTATATATAAAAGGAAAGAGGATTCATGCCAAAGCTGTAAATCACTTTGATGTCTTGGCCTAATTCCCTCTGGGTAATTAGGCTCTGCCTACTGAAAACTCTCTCTGCACTTTCCCTGGTCTCTGCAGAGTGTTCCTGTTGATCAGACACCGCTTTGGGAAAAGCACAGCGAGCCAGGACAGCCAGGGGTGGCCAGCCCAGGACCTCAGCTACCCAGAGCCACCTGCCCCCTACCATCCCCTTCCCTGTCTCAAACCTGCCCCACATGAATTCGGATCAGCTGAGCTCCTTCCTAAAGTGCTCCAGGCTTTTGGAGACCTCCCACTTGAGGACTGAGCGGGCCCAGCCCCGTTGGGTTTATGAGATCGGGTAAGATCACAGCCTGAGGTAACTGGCTTCAGGATACACATTCCCGTGCTGCACACAGGTCTCCCAAGAAGGAGAAATCTTGAAGTGCCAATCCCCTGGAAATGCTGTCTGATTAAAATTCATCGGCGTCGCGCAGGTTGGGTATAAACTGCATTACACACTTGGCTATATGTAAAATAATAGTGGATCTGACAAAGCAGCAACTTTAGAAAGAGCAAGCCAAACCTTTCTATTAAGAGGGCAAAATAAAAACTTCAAAGCAATGAGTTGGGTTTTTTCCCCCTCTCACAATTCAGACAGATTATTAATAAAGTTAATCACATGGGCACGGGAACAAAAAACCTGCCAATAGAGAAGCTCTTCAGAGCGCGCTCGTTTTCTCTGTCTCAGACAGAATATTATCGTGTAGAATTTAATTCCATGCACTCCGTTTTTTAATCGAGGAATTCTGCCAACGGTGTAGTCTGCATAAGCCTAGCAGGCCTGCAGCTCCTTTTCACACAGGCAGATCGGAGCTGTAAGATTGAGTAGCTCCTGACACGGGGCGCGGGAGGGCGAGAAGCACAAACTGCCTGTCAGAAGTTACTTCCTCCTCACTTAGCAGCTCCACCCCTGCAGTCCTGCAGGGACAAGCTCATGGCAACGAAGCATTTATTTCCCAACTCTTGTTTTGTCTCAAGAGGTCGGGGGAGAAGTTTTTATATAAGCTAGAGCATGCAAAAGGGCACACAACATGCACGCGAGCTCACGCGTGTCTGTGGAACCACGCACCGGGATTATTTCCTGCTCCTGTAATTTGGCAGCTCCTATACACACACTTCCAACCTCTGGCCGTTTGGTGATGCCACTGGTTCTCCTCCTCCTTCCCCCCATATTCAGTCTAAAGGAGGGAGCACTCAGCCTTCCCACGGTGACTCCAGGCAGCCTGTCCACCAGACAGTTACACCCCTTTTCCATTTCACCTGCAACTGCACGTGTCTTACACGTCACAATTACACCTCGCCAACTCCGCTGGCGAGGGAGATGATGCTTTAATTCACAGGAGCTCTCAGGAACAGCCAGCAGATCCTCCCCCAGAGCAGGGCAATGGACCAGGTAATGTCAAGGTCTCTCCTGGTCCTCCTCTCACGAGCAGCCTGAGTTCAAATGTACCCGAGCGCATCCCTGTTTGAGCCGTAGCCTCCACTCCTCCTTGCGAAGGTGCTGAGGATTGGCAACCACACCCTTGCTAGAGAAGGAAGAAGAGGTGGGTTCTCCTGAGCACTCAGGGACAGCCCTCCAGGCAGCACAGCTCAGCCCAGAGTCCGAGGCAGCAGGAGGTGCAGTTTGTGCTGCTCAAGAACCACTTTCCTCTGACATCCGGCTCCCTCGCAAGGGGAGGCTGCAGGGACCATGTCAGAAAGCCCTGAGCCTGATCCTTATGCAAACTCCAGCCACCCCAGGCAGAGAGAGCCCCACCCTGCAATGCACTTTAGAACAGCCTGTTTTCTTGGGCCAGAGGTTCCTGTCATCCCCCTCCCAGCTCAGGGACTCCAGGCCTGCTAGAAATTAGTCTGGCCCAGCACCAGCCCAGCTGCTTCCGAACCCACTGCTCAGCTGTGCAAGGACAAGGAGTGCTGGGTTAGCCTGGGGTGAGTTAGGAGCGGTGGCCTGAAGGGCTGCAACTCCTACGCAGTAACAGGAACCAGAGGTTTTCTCCCAGTTTACTAAGAAATGAGTCATTCATTCAGGATAACTTTGCTGGGGGAGATGGGCGATGAGCTGTCCCATCCTTACCAGCAACCGACAGTCCGGGGTCATGTTTGACAGCTCTGTGGGTGCTGATGGAAACGTTCCTGTTGTAGGCAGGCTGGCAGATACAGCCATAACCAACAGGCTCTCCTGAGGTAGTTCTGTTTTGCACGGGCAAAAGAACAAATTACTAACATAAATTACGGCAATTCCCCAAATGGCAACAGCACATTCATGCTCCTGTAACGGCATTTGAGTTACTCCTGCACTACTACAGAAGGGCAAAAATGAGTAAGTCCCCCTACCTCCTTCCCAGCCTACACTCCTGCAAGCACAGCTCAACCAACAAGCCCCTCTCCCGCAGACCTGTCTGCCATGCTGAGCTGTGCCAAGCAGTATATTCGGTGAGGCTCAGCCAGACCACACATTTCCCCTGTCCAGGACTATTTTGATTCCAGAATTCATCAGAATGATAACAGATGCTTCCGTAATGTTTGCAATTAAAATTGTTCAGCTGCATAAGTAACCTCTGGAACCATAAAGGCCACGTTGCACTCACTCAACCAGGCTGAATAACTGTACCTTTATCTGCAGGGAAGGGCCCGACTTGTTTGAGCCGCTGGACGAGGGGAACATGCTGCGCAGCAGCCTCCTCTTCAAGCTGTTCTCCCTGGATTTGGAGCCCGGGCTGCCCTCACCTGAGGGCCTAGAGTTTGCTTGTCGTAGGAGACAAGGCTGAGGCCAGCTCTCCTCTGAGCTCTTTTTCCCCATCTTCTCACCCTCCGCCAGCAGAGTCGGCACGTGCTGCAAACCAGGGGCGCGCTGGAGGCAGCTGCTGTCGGCACCCTGGAACTCGGAGGGCCCGAGGGACTGGGCTTTCATCACCATCCCGTTGGGATGAGACTGTCCTTCCAATCGGGGTTTATAGTCTGGCCACATAGTCTGCCTCCGGGTCACCTTGGTCCCACCGTTGCAGTTGAGGTAGTTTCCATACTTGTCTGCCCAGTCTGCTTCAGGACTCTGAAGATACATGTCCGGGGGCCTCTCTTCCCCCAGCAGCCCGAGGGACTGTGCTCTTCTCCTGCTGGTGGGGCTCCGTCCCCTCAGGGTGTTGGAGCTGATGGCAGAAAGCTTCTGGATGTCGTTGAGTATCCCGGAGATATAGCCTTCCACTTCCACGGTGCTGCCCCTCACCACGGTCTGGGAAACACAGGGAAGGGGAGGGGAGGGGAAGTTAGAGCTGTAAAAACAGAGGCTTTGTTTATCTCGACAAAGGTTAGATTTTGTTTGTCCAGCCAAAGACAGCTCAAGGAATTTAGGGAAAAAAAGAGAATTTTTTTCTTTCTGTCCTTTTTTCATTGTCCTTTACTGAGGATAAAAAACCAACCAAACAAAAAAACCAAACCAAAACCAAACAAAAAGGCTTCCTTGGTTTCCATCCTTCTGTCCGAGGCAGCAGCGCTTTCAGCCAGAACAGGGCATCCTGCTGCTGCAGTCGCACTCTAAAGGACAACACTAGAGCAAAACCAGGATGTTTTTAGCACTCCCAACTCCCGCGCTGGAACTGTGCTGCGCTACGTCACTAACTCGGGCTCAACGACCTCCTGAGAATGTTCATTCTCAGAAGAAGCTACAGCGTGCCGCACGTGCCGTCGGCAAACGTCACCTTGCTGTTCCAACACGAGGTCCATCTCTTCCCAACTCTCAACAGTGTTGCCATCAGCCTCCCTTAGCCTGGTTTTTGCCAATGCATCTCAATTCAGACCAGTGAAGACCGCACTGTTCCAGCACCGCATCCCTCCTCTGTTCTGCCAAGCTATTATAATTAAATTGATGAACAAAGGGTCACAACAGCTCACAACTGCCTTGTAAGCAAACGGTGAAGAGCAAGGCTTCCATCCAAACGAGCAACAGCACTTCACAAGTAGGACACTTGAAGCTGTTGGTATATTATGTAGTGCTCTGCCTTGTTTATTCTGGAACTGAAAAGCTTACAGAGCTTTTTTCACTGGGAACCAAAACGTTTCATTTCTTCACAGAAATTCACAGCATAGGATCACTCCTACACTTTCATGAATCTCTGCCTGAGGAAAGTCCTTCCCTGGAGTGATGGCAATCTCCTGTTTGCTAACTGAACTCCAGGGATCTTCTAAAGATGCTGAATTAATTACACTGAGCCTAATAGTTAGCTGGTGCAAAACAGCAGCTCCAGTAATTTCAACAGAATGCCACCACAGTGCACAAAATGAGCACTCGGTCTGCTCAGAGTCTGAGAGTGAAAGGCAGAGCAGAAGATTTTGTCAAACAGGGTGAAGAAAGGACAATCCAACTCACACCATCACATACACAATGCCACCTGCAGCAGGAAGTGCTGCTCTTTGGTCCTATCCACCCCCCTCACCACATATGTGCACCTTCCTCCACAGCCCCAGCTGCTCTCGGGTGGACAATGTGCTGAGGACACAAACTCCTCAAACTCTTTCCATCGCTTTTGCACCAAACTCATTAGGGAAAAAAACCCCAAAAACCCAGCCTCTGAAATCTGTCAGTGGGGTGGGAAGAGCCTCTGTCCCTTCTCATGCAGCCAGACGTACCAGCTGACCTCAGCAAGGCACTCAACGAAGAGCCCTTGTTCATAGCTGAGCGTGAGCAGGGACAGGTGTGACATGCACAGCCCCAGGTCACAGGGCCCTCAGCAGGATGGCTCCACACCCTTGCTCAAGTTTGTGCAGGCAGTGGGCCCAGAGAAGCCCTCCTCCAGCACTCACTGGTGGTTCGGTGGTTCTACAAACTGGGAAAAAGAGTAATTCAAAATAAAGCTGGAAGAAATCCAAAGAGGCCAGCTAGCCCAAAGCAGATGGACGAGAGCCTTTCCAGAAAGGCTCGTACCCAACACGTTCTCAAAACAAGAAGCCTTCAAGAACAGCAGCTACAGACTCTAGGGAATCCATTCCAGTGCTGAATTCACCTCCCAGTTAGAAACAGCCTAAGGTTAGACTCCAGTCAGTGCTGTTGCACTTCTGGTCCATGCAGTCAGTCCGATCCCTGGTGGATGGAGAAGGTGGGAGCGAGCTGCACTTGTGTTCAGAGGCTGCATCAGATTCATGAAGAAAACACCCAAATTTGGGCCAAACCTACAGAGAGGGCTCTTACGGAGCTCATGCCTTACTGATTGAAATTTAGAAATGACCATTTTAAAAAGGAAAGTGACTTTTCACAAGCCACACACAGCACGTGTCAAAAAAAGGAAGAACGATGATAGTTGAACTCAGGAGTCTGTGTGGAAGGGCTTGGCCTCATAAGGGCAAATTAGCACTTAAAAATAAATCAATCAATCTTACTATCGATTGGTATCATTGAACAGGAATTCGTTCAAGTGGAGTTTATCAGACTGTGTGATGAAGTCTAAGAGAGTGTGTGCACTTGGATTTACTGGGGGGTCAAACTCCAGTATCAGCTGGAGATTCTTCTCTCATTTTTAAAGACTGTTGGGTATTCTGTCCTTGTTCTTTTAAGGATTTTCACCTCCTTTCAGCTTTTACCATCTACAGCTTTAATAAGTCCCCCGTGAAAGTATCGACCAGTATTAGACTCGGGTCAAATTCCAGTAAATCTCTTATGCACGACTCTATTTTGCTGTTGATGCCTTACACTATTCTTTCGAGGGCACTCTTCCTAATACTTGAGGAAACTTGCCCAGTTTGCTGGGGGAATGCCATAGGTACGGCGTCAGAGCACAGCTGAAGTCAGGCTATAGGAGAGAGCAGTCACTTCTCCCCATCCCAAAACCTGACACCCTGTGACTGACAGCAGCTGGGTTGCTGGACATGATCTGCTGTTGATAAATCCACGCTGGCAGCTATTACTCTGCTATCTCCTAGGAAGTGGTTGCAAATAGATTACTTGCTTATTTGTTCCAGTCTCTTTCTGGGAATTGAAATTATTCTGACTGATCTGCAATTCCTTGAATTTCATTAGAGCCAGCTGACTTGAAAATATGTAACTTAGATCTGAGAAGTCTCATTTTTGCTGGTGTTCTGTTCTTATTCCAGCCTGCGTTCTCATCCCTTCACGCTCGTGTTAATTGTTAGCCCACTGCTCACAGTTAACCTTTTCAATAAAGACTGAAGAAAAAATCATTAAACATTTAGGAATCCTCAGTGTCATCTGTTATTAACTTTCTCCCCAAATGAGCAGTGAACAAATTCTTTCCTTCATCCTCCATCTCCTCCTCCATGTACTTAGGATGTCTCCTTAGCGCCCTTTATGTTCTTTGAGAATAACGTCTCTTTTTGTGCCTTGGCCTTCCAGTTTTGTTCCTACATAGATTTCTATTTGCCCTCTATAACTTGACCTAGTTTCCACCCTTCTGAGCAATCCTCCTGCAGTTTAAGCTCATTAGAGAGCTCCTGATCTAACCAAGTTGGTCTCTTATTACACATTTTCTCTCCTCTCTGGATTCTGGTCCTATCTCCTACTACATCTTGAACCTCAAAGGATGCTCAGGACACCATAAACCAGAAGGCAGAACCTCCTCCTTTTTTCTTTTACCTGCTCTTCCTGAGCAAGTTTTTCCTTTCTAAATGAGCACTCAGCTCAAAGATCCTGACGTGCCATTTAAATTGCAGGTTTGATTTTGCATTAATCCTCACTTGCATTATACTAAGATATAGTCCCATTTAGTCCCCACGTTTTAAGCACCTTTACACAAAAAGCTAAATGTAGTCATGAGATAGAAAACTATTTTCTTTGGCGTCCCTCCTCAAATCCAAGTAGCAACATCTCTATTTTACAACTCTCAGTTTTTAGGCCCCCAAGCAGGACTTCAAATACAATAAATCTGTCACCATCTTTCATTTGCCTTTCCAAGAAAACATCGTGAATCTGCCCCTTCACACAGCAGGTCCCTGCAGTCACTTAGGAGCACACAGTCTCCAGATGCCATCCAAGCAAGACAGCCACCTAAATTCACCCACCTACAAGGATCAGTAGTTCACCTACAAGGATCACTTGTTTCTCCTTACTGAAGGACTCGATTTAAGGCTGTTCTCCTGCTTACTAGGTTCCACTTTCTGTTAAAAAGCTGGTTTATAACCCTCGTAGCCTGGACCCTACTCGCTGGTGTCTCTCGCTCACATCGCCACCCAGGAGCAGCAAGTGCCACTCCGATCCCTCCCACTCAGGCTTCCCTGTCAACTGAATCACCAGCCAAATCTGCGCTCCCACGGCAATGACAAACTTGCTAAAACAAGTCATTCCACAAATTCTCCTCTTTGCTTCCCTGTACAAGAGCTGAACACATCCCAGGCCCTGTCAGGCACCACGGGAGCTTTCCCAGGTCCTTGGTACAGTGACAGCCAGCCAGGTGGCTATTTGCACAGTGACACTACTGCAGGTAAGGACACTACTGGCCTTATTTCTGATGAAGTTACTATCCCCCCCCCAAAAAAAAGACGGTGTTATGAAAGCCCAGACCCTGCTATGCACTGAATTCCTTACAGACCCCACCCGCAGCCCCATTTAAATATGTACAGGGCAAGGGAAACACTGCCCCAACCTGGTCCTCCCTAAGAACCAGCAAAGCCCGGGGGACAGGAGCTTCCTCTCTTACCTTCATAGGCTGGAGCTGCATCCTCGTGATCCTTGAAGGGTCTACCACTGGTTTGGGGCGCCTCAGCGTGTCTAGAATATTCTGCCATTGAGGTGGCAGGCCCACAAACTTGCCCTCCTTTGGGTCAAATGAAGTGTGGACACGGTGCTCAAAGTTCTGTGGAGCCGAGATCTCCGGGCGTTTCTTCTTCTTCTTGCGGAACATGATGCCTGCATCAGAGAAGGCAATGCCATCAGTGCTCCTGTAGCTCTAGGTCTGATGTGCCCCATCAGTAGTATCATGTATCAAGTATATTAGTTAACGACACGGTATTAAGAACATCCTCCAGTGACAAGGACTTTAACAATAGAGTTGATCACCTGCTTGTACAGATGGGGAAATAGAGGCAGGGGAGGAAGGAAGCCCTGACTTGCTCAGGACCACCTGGCAGGTCAGTGGCTGACCTGGGATTTGTAGTGACCTTTGTAGTGCTCTGCCCACTGTGAAGTGGCGGTCCCAGTTCAGCAGAGAAACGGGCACCTCTTAGGTCTATGGGTGAACTCCTGCCACTTGGCTTCCTTCATTTCTGCGAATTCACACTGCCCTGTACAGATGCTTTAAATAGATACGGAGATACGTGTGTCTGGTTTGTACCCAGGCTAAATGGCTTTGGAGTCCAACCACTTAGAGCTGAGTCCACTACAAGCCTGGAATGAAGGGTGGATATGGACAGGGCTCAGGTTTTCTTCTCACTGGCTACTCCAAGTAAGCAAGACACATTTGATGCCCATTTAAAGGCAACAGAGATGTTGCCAAAGAGCTGCCCAAGGCTGATTTTGGAGCAAGGTTTTTCAGCTTAGACAGAGGGCTTGGGGGAGAGAGAGAGGAGGTGGTAGGTGGAAATCAAACTCTGTCAGCAGGTAGCTGAAGAAGCTAAAATTAAAAACTAAGATTCTTTTCCCTCGGGGGCTGAGCGAGACAGTTTGTGTGACCAGCCATCACAATTGCAACAAGCCAAAAACAGCTAACACTGTTAAATATACCCAAACATGAGAGACATTCAGGACCTGAATTTAGACATTACAGCTGAAAAAAACCAAAACAACCCAGACGTAAATAGATAGAAAGCCAAAAGTTTTAGACCTTTTTGAAATTGGGAAGGTAATGAAGGAAAAGGAAGAACCAGAGCTCCACACACAGTCACAGAGGTGGAGGAATAACTGGGAGACTGTGAAGTCAGTGCACAGGATGAAATGTGCAATGAGAGCCATAAGAGAGGAGGGACAAAACAGAGACCCAGTGACAAAACCTTTTAGGTAAAAAAAAAAAAAAAAGAAAAAAAAAAAAAGAAAAAAAAAAAATTTATCTGCTCCCCCCCTCCCAGGGACAAATTGAATATTACCACTTGCCACTCACAAATACTGCCTAAAGCAACGAATGCTACCGCTTCCTCGGCATCAGGTAGAGGATTTTTGCCACTTAATCTTCACTTTTGTGGTGACCACTCCTTCCCCCTGCACAGCACCTCAGCTCCCAGCTAGTTGTGCTGAATAAACACGGACGAGGGTGAGAGACAAAGAACACTTAGAGATAACATGTTGTGGCTCAGACACAAACACGCTTCTGGAGGACACTGGTCTCCAAAAATCACCAACCTCGTGCTTGTTTTCCCCACAGTGAAGTAGATGTCAAACATTTTCCAGGTTGTTCCACTTAAAACTTGTTTAGGGAGCAAAGTGCAGCCACCAGGTGAACAACGACTTTGCTAGACCGAGATCCTGAAAATGCACCCACACTGCCTCAAAACCCAGTTACCATCATCCTGTAGAGACTGGGATGGGATGTGTTTGTAAGTTGCAGAAGGACCTTAGCACCATCTAACCCTCCCTCCTGCAATCCACCCCTGGGGAAATAGACTGTGCACACCGACAATGTCCACTGCCTTACTGTGTCCAGAAGCCCACCAGAGAGACCTTACGGTTGAAAAGAGAAAACAAAAGGTTAGGCAACTAAAAAAACACTTGCACAAGAGGCTGGAAGCAACGGCTCTGCCCAGAAGAGATTTTGCAGACAGAATAATCTTTGGTTAGAATCCATTCCAACAAAAACCCAAATGCATCTTAATGGAGAGCTTATGGGAAGGGCATCTGTGCTCCAGGTCTGTATTGCAACTACTCAAACACAGTGATTCATCGCCAAGGCCCCTTAGGTGCTGCATATTAACTAAGAATCAAGGCTAAAGTCACAGGGCAATTCATTAAGGGAAAAAAAAAATAAAAATCACAGACAATTCCGGAAAGGAAAGCTACTCTAACAGCTCCTGGTGTCAGTACTGTTCAAACCAACAGCTGGTGCTACTGAGGAGCTTCCAGAGCCTCCAAGGGAAGCAGGAAGCGTACCTGTAGTGTTGCAGCAAGTGCTTCAGCTCTGGGATGTTGTCTACGTGTCAGTCATGGCAGCTACTGGACCCACCGGTATGTCACGGGGGCATTTCCAGACAGAACGATGTTACTGCTTCAACCAGTATCTTTCCTTCTCCTGCCACTATCTCAAAGCTTCATTCCTCATCTCATTTTCTTCGTGAGAAGATCTTCATGGCACAGCACATGGTACCTTTCACGTATGCTCTCCACCTGTTTCAGGTGGCAGGGGGTCCTGTAAATGTGGTGTTACAAACACCACAACCATTAGCACTCGTAGTGTCGATTGTTTTCTGGACATTTCAATCATTTCCCCATCAGGAGACTGATTCCAGCTAAACTAATGCACATTTCTGAAAGCCCAGGTGATATTTTGGCCCCAAAGAGAACCGTGCCCGATGCCACCACATCCCTTTGCTTAAATGTAAGCACTGCACTTGTGCATTTACATGAAATCACTAGAGCTGTCAATCAACACCTGGACTACACTTAGATCCTACATAGAGAAGCAGGCTTCCTAAACCCACAAAGCAGCACCTCCTAAGTTCACAGTCAGTTTTAGGGTGAGTAGCTGACATCGACCTGCATCGAATTATGGGCTTATAATAGACATCTTAAAAACAACAAAATGTAATCAGCTCCACATACAGCCTACCCCCGGGTCTCCAGTGACATTTGCTTTATGTGGTCAGCATCAATCCCTGCTCATACAGACATTGCCATTATCAGACAGGTGGTTTAAAGGTACACTGCATTAAGATCAAAGGAAATTCAGACAGCAAAACCAGTGACTCGAAATCCAGTGGATCATAATAATCGGTGTAGGTTTTGCATCTCATTGAGAAGGTCTGTATTTAACCAGTCCCCTTTCACTTTCTGCTTTTCATGCAAGAGCTATTTACTTGTATTTCCAATCCCCAGCTAAAGAACATTTAAATCAAACACATAAAACAGGCCTTTTCTAATTCAGCAATAAATTCGTAGGAACATTTTATGCACATAAGATTTTGTAAAGCAAGACAAACCTGTATTTAAACACAGACAGCATCCCTGCAATATAATAATACAAATACTGTGACACTGATTTTATAATAATCTACTAGACTTTAGTCTTTCATTCACTGCTGACAACTGTACTGTAAGAAATGTCACAAACATAAATAATAAAAGTCACTACCAGGAGACAAAAGCGGTCGGAGATTGAAATTCTCTCAGCGATCCATTCCTGCTGCCTGGGAAACCACGTTAGATTTTTCAACTCCAGATATAGCTGTTCCTAGATGATACAGTTCCAAAAGCTGTCACATCTGCCAGTGAGCATGAGAAAAAAATCCCACAGCCAGCAGATCCAGAGCAGGGGGAGGGATTGACCGGGAAGGAGGGGCAAGAAGAGAGAAGGGTCAGGCTCAGATGAGAGGAAGGGGTGGGAAGATTAAGGATGGAAGAGAGAAAGGGGAATGAGAGTTGGGAAGGGAAAGAGAAACGGCTGGGAGACAGGCAACGCGGGGAGCAGGGCACGGGGAAGAATCGACCCTGCTGAAAAGAAAAAATGTAGATAAAGGTTATCAGGGATCACTGATTGCAGCGCACGAGTTCGAGCCCTCACACAAAGCAGCAGCACGCGCCGTCACGCCTCCTGACCGGCCTCACAAGCACACAACCCCACACTCCACCATCTATTTGCACTTACATGCGCTCCTACGCTCGCACGCTCGCTCGCGCAGACACTTGACGATAGCGAGCCGGCGGAGAGCTACTCCAGCCTCACTTGTATAGTTTCCAGCTAAAAATCAGCTCTCCTTCCCTCCCCCTCCTCGCTGCAGCAGCCGAGCTCGCTCCTCGGTGGTTACGGCGCTGCCACCGCAGAGCCGGCCGCAGCTCGCCGCCTTCTCCCACCCCGCGCGGCGGCAGCGCTCGGTCCCCGGGCTGGAGGGAGAATTCCCATCATTTCCAAGAACTCCCTCAGCTGATAACACCAAACTACTCCGGCCAGCTACGAGAGGAGGTGGGGGTGGAGAAGAACTCTTCCTGCGGGACCCGAGCGACTGCAGTATGCAGATTGAGTTTGGAGTAGGAAGGTGAAGAAGATCCCAAAGAACCCACCAGTGGAAAGGAAAATCCTATTTCCATCCTGTGCTGTACTGGTGGCTGTCACGCAACACATGTCAGCTGCAGAGCAAGTGAAATAAGCCATGGTCGATGCGTGTTGTGTGTCTGTGTGCACGTGTTCATGCTTATGGACGTGTCAATATGCACATGTGGGATTCCATGGATTCCATACCTTATAAACCCCTGGTGTTTATCCTCCCGAGGTCTCTGACATGGTTGTTATTTATAAGAAGTCATAAGCGTTCAGAGCAGTTTGCAGACAAAGGAAAATGACAGGTCCCTTCCCTGAGGAGCTTACAAACCTAAATGTGACTTCACGGCAAGAAATGACAACAAAGGGTGAGCAGAAGGGGGAAAGAAAAGCAAAATGGCCTGAAATCTGAAATGGGATCTCAGAGCAGAGAGCCTTGTCACGAGGACACTTTCCACATTTGTCTGCAATTCTGGTTTCAGACAGACCGGTTTAGGAACATTTTTTTTTTCTCCTAAAGGAAGAGTTGATATTTACTCTGTCTGCTATCGCTTCCCCTATTTCAAGCCCTTTCCTTCCACTCCTCTCCCTCCCTCACCAGCCCCCGATAGCAAAGCTGTGTCGGAGCGAACGAGCAGTGCTGCAAACCAAGGTAATGCTCCAAATCCTGCCCAGACACTCACACGAGTGCACAGATTAATGCTGCGTTAGACATAAGCTTAGGGGGAGACATATTTGTTATATTGGTGGGTTTATTTTGGGCAAATGAGAAAAAGAACTCAACTGCTTGATGGTTTTTGCCGTGTCTCCACTGCACGAGGTCTAAAGGCTCTGGTGCTGCCTCTTTCTCCCCTGCTCCATTTCCTTGCTCATCAGTTAGGACTAAAACCTGAAACACAGCGAGCGCCTGTTTGCTGAGCTTGTTCTGGATGCTGCTCAGCGACGTATTTTCAGTTGTGTTTTAGCTACACCAGACCTAATTCATTCTGGGACACATCGCAAAGAAAAAAACCTCGTGGACTTTCTGAAACCGGTGCAGGCATGTCCCAGATGCTAATGGGCCTTTCCCCTGACAAGTAAGAAAGTTTTCCATTATTTACAGTCCCCTATAAATCCCAGCTGAAGTCACTGTCCCATTGTGCCAGGCTCTGAAGTCAGGTCCCACCCTCCAAAGGTTTCATCTGACCAGACGAAAGGTAAAGAGAAGGAATTATCCTCATTTGCAGACGAGACAGAAAAAAATTACTAGCTTGGTTTCTTCCCAGCTATGTCTAGATTAGTAAACCTAAAAGAGCTTCCAGGTACGTCTCCTGGCTGCTTTTTAACTTCATATCAAGGCCAGATCCTGGCCCTACACACCCTGGCTTCCATGGAGAGAAAACACGGGTGCACAGCACCGGTGGGAGCCAAGACATGCTCTGACCACATGTTTGATCTTGACACCAGCACGTAGGTCTAGACACCATGACAGAAACCAGCTGCACAGACAGAACTCACACCCAAACCTCAGCAGTGCCTTCCTCATAAGGTGAGCCCTTTCCTGGTTGGTGAGAGGGTCAGAGCAAGCAAATGCCATTGCAGCACCAAGAGAAGGCTGAGCCCCGTGGCATTGCCGGCACCCAAAGCCAGCAAGATGTGTGCCACAGGTCACAAGGATGAGACATAAGCCACTGAAAGAGCCATCACCCTTTGTCCCCACCTCTTAAACACCTGACGTGGCTGCGTCTTGTTCTGGATAGACAAAGCCGTGCAGCGTCTCTTGGACACCTGCCTGACGCGCGTGCTCTTCTCTGTTCCATAGCAAAGAGTAACCACCTTGCTTCAGGGGGTCTACAGCTGTTGTTTTGCCATGAGGGATGTATCAGGGTTGAAACCAAGTGGCCGTGTTTGGCCGCTAATCCAGAACACCAAAGAGCTTCAAGACAGGGCTTGAAGGCTACGGAGCTTCGGTCTCCACTGCCTTGTGTGACAGAGCCATTCAAAATGAGGATAAAAGTATCACCAAGATTAGAATAAGGACATTTAAGGTCCTGTCTCCAAAAATTCAGATGAACAGCAACATCTTACATACCAGACAGGAGGTTACGTTGGGACAAGTGCAAGGGGCCACATCTGGCATGCGGGGTCACGTGACACGTGGAGGAGCCAAGGCACTCGGCTGCATCTGGGGACCACGCGTCTGCAGCACAGCCCTTCGAGACACGGGGTGCCACGTCCCCGTGCACCTCCCCGTGCGCCTCCGTGCCACGTCACCAAGCCCAGATCTGGGTGCCGAGAGGGAAGCTGCAGCTCTGCGCTGCCAGTGTGCACGGTACGGCCTTTACCGTGGGGCAGCACCAGGCAGGAGCCAAGCGGGACTCGCGCTTGGCGACAGCACGCGAGGGGACCTGTCTCAGCAGAGGCACCGCTGCTCACACACATCCTGGGTCACAACCCTCCTGCCAGCAGCTCGGCAAAGGGCTGGCGGAGGCACCACAGTGGCTCCCCAGACCGGCCCGGTGTGGAGATGCAAGAGTTAATTCCTTCCAAACAACACTAACCAATCTTAGTCCCTGTTTACGATCATCACACCCTCCCAGAGTGCGATACATATATATATGTGTGTGTGTGTGTGTGTGTGTGTGTGTGTGTGTTTAATTGCTGTCAACAGCCTGCGAGGCAGTTCACTCGTGTTATTCCCATGAGATAACCGATGGGAAAACTGCAGCGAGCCCCAAAACATGAAGGAGACAGACTTGCCTCTACCCCACAACCTGTCTGCCTCTCGGTGCCTCCCTGCTCCCTGCTGCCCACACCGACATGGAAACTTAAATCATAGCAGACAAGTCCTCTCCTTGGGAGTATCAGTTCTGCTTGGTTTGGGGAGGAGAAACTCATGCTGTGAGCATGAGCCCTCACGTAGCCCCCCATACCTTCAAACGCGAGGTGCACTCGCAACACACGTAAAGGTGAGTGATTGTTGTTGTCTACAGCTACACTCTGTTCACCAATTAATTACAGAATAATCTGATTACTAACACTACAAGTTAAAACAGCTCAGCTCTAGGGTAAATGCAATTTCCTGAGATTTTTTTTTTGAGGGAAATAGATTTTGACTTTTGGTCCATTGTCTCCCTACACCCACTTCGCTCTCTTATGCCAGACAAATGAAAGGTCAGTCTCAAAACAACACCACCATCACTACTGACCAAAGCTCAGCATGTTAGTCCTCAAGCCACACAGTAACCCTGCAACTTTAGAACCCATACTGAGAAATTCCTTAAAAACATGACCTGTATCAGCCCCGTCCTCATTCTGCACTGTGTCTGTACGATTAGAACTTGAAGCCAGTGAGGCTGGTGCAGGAGCAGGGTTAGTACAACAGGCAAGGAAAGTGGTCCCCTGGTCCAGAACCCCCCTTGGCAAGATGGGAAAAGTTTGGTGTACGCTCTCGAGCTCTCAGTGCTGGGCAGCACAAGTTCACGGGCAGAGCTGATGGCCGGTACGTGTCCAGAACTGATGTGCACTCTGGGTGTGATGAAACTTCAGCTCAGCACCTCAGCTGGGACCCCCAGGGAAACATTCTGTGTAATGCAGAACTCAGAACCTGGCTGAGTTTGACCTTGCAGCCAGCATAGGGTAGTCCAAGCTGGTTTAAGCAATTTGCACAAAATATTTAGCTCTTTTCTCTGCTTGTGAGTTTCCCTCAGCACCTTACGGAAGTAGGTTAAAAAGTGCTTTTTGTCCTGGCACAGGTGGCAGGACAGCCCAACTTTCATAGCCCTTCTCCTTGGAAATGAAAACCACTTTGTGACCAAGGAAGAGTTGCGTTTCTTGCTCTTGCAAGCCTTGACAGCAGGACCCAGGGTATTCTTTCCAGGTATACACATACTCACACCCAGCCAGCAACAACCCCTGCCCAGGGAGGAGACTCCATCTGGAAGCAGTTACTCGCCCAGCAAACTATCTGCTGATAGCTCTTCCCGCTCTACGATCCTCTTTGCTACTCAATACACAAACCATTGCTCACACGTAGCGCGCAGGACGTACACGCCAGGCAGTGTGGAGTATCAAACTCAATGTACAGCCTCATCACACTGTCAGGGATGAGACTTTTCAGCTGAAGACGGCTTGAGAGCCAAGCAGCAGCATCCCCATCCCCAGCAGCTGTCTAGGGGCTGGCTCAGGTTTTACCCAAGCACAGAACTCAGAAAAGCAGAGGGAGGCTCAGCAAACACCTTGTACTCTACAGACATCCCCCAGCCTCACCTGAGAACTCGCACTCACCAGCCACAAACTTCTCTTCTGGTTTTTTTTTTTTCAGTACTCTGTCCCCAAACACATTAAAGTGTTACCGTCCTGGCAAAGAAGAAAGCAGAGGTTAATGGACAGGACTGTTCTCTGTAGCTGTAAACACCTGGCTGCTACGCTGGTTACCACCTAGCAAAAATAATTACCTACAAATGCCCAATAGAATTGTAGATTGTAACCTAAATAGGAGGAGATTAGGCAGCTTTCAGACAGCCCAAACAGAGCCGTGCGCCCGTACACACGCGAGTGCTACAGCGGAGTTTGGGGGGTGTGCTGAAGGCATCTGGGCGAGCACAGCACAGCTCAGGGATACTGGCATGAGGGGTTTTAACTGGTGAGTCAATTCAACCTCTCCATAAAGTGTGGCAGGGTCCTTGCAGATACCAGAGCCTTAAGAGGAAAAGGCAATGAGCGTGCAGGTTCCTGACACGATCTCTGCTTTCTCAAGCATCATCCAGGGTAATTTTTAACCCTTTCTGCACCTCGGTGTGTTAAGATCATGACCCTGCAAGATTCAACAATGCATTGTCCTCTCTGCGTTCCCCATCACCTTGAGTGTCAGCGGGCTCACTGGCTAGACCCCAGGCACCACAGACCCATATGCCAGCCCACCTAAAAGACACTAGAAAGCAAAAAATGGGAGATCTTACTGGCAGTCCTGACGGCAGAGGACAATTCCAAGCAAGAGGAGAAAGAAGGGTCTGGAAGGAAACTCTCCCCCCGTCACGCAGCAAAGCCGATTGGAGGATGGTGTTGCTGGGCTATAGGAGTAAAGATGAAGTAAACTCCTTCCCAAAGGAGTCCAGCTCCTGGTTTTTCTTCCCTTCCAGAACCATCCCTTGAGGAAAAAAAAAAAATGCC
>JANHGN010017311.1:32877-60879 GCA_024605025.1 Megaceryle maxima
TTTTTTTTTTTTTTTTTTTTTTTTTTTAATTTTTTATTATTTTTATCTAAACCTCATCTGGTAAACAGATGGACATCATAGAAATGAAAAGGGTGAAACGGAAAGAGTAAGAACTGAAGCACAGCATTATGCAAGCCAGCTATGGAAAAGAAATGACATTCTGTCAGAGTATATTACTCAGTTGAGAATGGTTAATGAGTTTACGCTATTTAACCACCCCCCTGGAATGGGCGTCACAGCTTGAGGAATGCAGACAGAGCTCTGAAAGGATTTCACCATTAGAAATGAGGGGTGGGAGGGAAATAAGGAAGCAAAAGATCGTTTAATGTCCTTTCTCACCTCCAGACACACAGCTCAGCTGTCCTAAGTCTGGGTCTGAAATACTTATTTTTGAACCGACCACACAGAACACACTGAGTGAGCAGCAGGAGTGCGAGGGACACGCTTAACTTGCCATCATTTGCTAAAGCACAGAAGGAGCTCAACCTCCTGCCTCTCTGCTGGGATTGCCAAGTAAAGCAGCGTCGGGTTCAGTAACTCAGACAACTCTGCCTCTGAAGTGGCCCGAGAGCCCCGAGGAGCGTTTGCTTTAACAGGTTTCGGTCCCTTTTGACTTGAACCACATTTGAACTTCTTAGCAGTGAAAAATCGTTCTGTCCTGCTACTATTCCTCTGAGCAATTGCACACAGGCCCTTTTTATTATTACATTAGTGTAATTTTGTCTCCGACATTCCCTCGAGAGGAATTACTCATGTCCTGCTATTATTTATTTTACTACTAAGAGCCTGTTTTTTAGCAGTAGTTTTAATTAAATACCGATCCTCCTCCTCAATTAAGATCACCTTTATCTAGCTTGCTGTACTTTGCATTCTCCAGCAGTACCATTTGCTTCCTCCTCTTTATCCCTCCCTCCGCAGTTCTCCAGGGAACCTTCAAAGAGCCCCTTCTCCCACCGAATGCTTTCACCAAGAAGACAGAGAAGATTGTACTGAGTGAAGAACCATCCCAGGGAAGATAATAGGGTGCTTAGCACCGCTTACATAGAATTCCAATTTAAACTGATGTCAAGCGACTGCCAAAAGCAGCAGCATCTTCCATACCGCCCAAAGCCGCGCCAGCCCGCAGCGTGCTGCTGCTGCTGCTGTGCCTCTTTGGTTTCCCTGCTCCTCTCCAGCTTTGCTTTCATGTCCATTGCTCCCCTACCCTCTGATGTCGCGTCTCTCCTCTTAAATATACTATTGAAAGGTGCCAAGGCAGGTTTTCTTTGGGAGTTTGAAGTTCAGCGTGTCCACTCACCGGGTAAACACCTCTTCAAAGTCCTTGCTGTCCCTGGATAATGAATCAGATCACAACGTATTGTAGACTTTAGTACTGAGGATTCTTGGAAGCTGCCCTAGATTAATGTTTTAAGAGCTACTCATTCATGCTCCACAAGTGTCAGAGGCAGAATGGATGACTCCTGCCTGTGAAGTTGGCAGGAATATCCTCACCTCAACTATTTCTGCAAAGTGGAATCAAACTGCAGCAACAGCATCCAACTGCATTAACCGCTCCAGCGCCCGGCAGAGCCAGCTGCGGAGACAGCACAAAGTTACGCAACGGCTGCTGGCACCAAACCCCCTCCTGGCCATCAGCCCGCGCCTGAACGTTGGCCACAAGTGCCCTTCCGCAGGCAGCCTCACCGGGCTGCTCTGCAACCTTCACTGAGCACAACTCCCCCTCCGGGCACTGCTCTGTCCCTTGCCTTGCAGAGGGAAGAGAAGGCAACAAGTCAGAGATCACTTTGATTTCCCTTCTCACAAAACTCCACCAGGCTTTTCCCTCTTTCCCAGCTCTCGGTGCAGGAATTTACTAGCTACATTTACTTCCTTAAGCATAAGATGTTTTTGCTTTTACGAGCACATCTTATTCCTTTTCCGAGAGCAAATTGGAACTGCAGACAAGTATCAGCTCAATTAGCGTGCAAAGAGAAAGTGCAGACTCCTTCCCCACGCGCTTCCCTGCGCTTCCCGGCTCAGCGAGCGCGTTCCTGAATGGTCCAGCACCTCTGCATCGTAGAGCCACCAGGGTTGGAAGGGACCCTAAAGGTCATCCAGTTCCAACCCCCCTGCCATGGGCAGGTAAAACTCATGCTCTGCTCTACTTCCACCAAGGACTATAATTTATACACCACAACCTCAGCATACAATACTCAGGCTGAAGGGTTCCCAGCTATGAGGAGTTTCAGGTTTTGGTTTATACTGGGGAGGGAATACTGGTGATAAAAGATTTCCTAGCTGTTACCCATATTCTCCACAGCCATCTCTGTATGTTCAAGGTAATTTTTTTTTCCCCTTCATTCAATACATTTTTTCAAACAGGTTGCCTGCAGCTGGGACAAGGAGCTGTCTACTGCTTTCTGGCCTCCCCACAAATAGTTTTCCAAAGTGATAAACTGGTTGTTCAGGTGTAACTCAAAGAGATGCTTTAAAAGAATATCCTACCTCCTTGCTCTTGTTTCGATAGCATTTTTCCAAACCAAGCCTAGTAAAAACCTTTTTGTTCAAGATGCCAAGGCAGGAACCATCTTCACTTTGCCTCCTACAGAACAACAAATACTCTATCGATGCTCAAAAGCACTAAATAAAATTAATAAGCCATAAGCTCATGTCTATTTACTAAATTTTACTTTCATTCACCTACTGCTCCTACAATGCCCATCATTCTATTTCAGCACACAGTTTAGAAGCACAGCCAGTGGCAGTTATCCACCCCTAGAGTACAGGCAGGCAAAGGGCAGGGTTAAAAGCATTTCCCTCACCCCTTTTTTATGGCTTCAGACCTCAGAAAATTAGCTCTTATTGGCCAATTTACATTTCCAGCCTAAAACAGGAGTGCCAGAGACATCAGAGATTTATCTCAGTTCTGCAGTTTAGGAAGGTAAAAAACCATTTTAGAGAAGTCATCTGAATTTTAGTGCTCGGAGTGCTGGAGCCTGTTACCACTTCTACCTCCCCCAGCAGCAGCCTTACCTCGAAAAAAAAAGATCTCCGAGAAATACTTCTGGAGTGAATTCAGTCCTTCCTTCCTTCTGACTGCAGGTTGCTGCTTGTCTTAAACACGGGAAACATCCCTCGCTTCAGGCAAAACTTCTCAGCAATGTCAGGGTAAAGCTTCTTCGGAAAGATCCTGGGTCGGTCTCGTACCCATGCAAACAAATCCAGCTCGCAGCCGCTTACTCACCAGCGCTGCCCCAGTGCCAGCTGCCTGGGGGGTGGATCAGTGCCACGGGCCCCCTCCTCCTGGCAGACAGCAGAGGTGTTAGAAGAATTCACCGAAGGTAAAACATCCTCACAGCTGGAGGCCAGAGGAGCCCACAACGATAACTGTCACTAAAACCTTGCAGCTCAAAGTGCCGAGAGCTCTGTAGATGCCGAGCGCTATCGGGATTCTGTAATGCAGTGAATCAGTGTTTCTGGGACCTTTTTTTATCGTGGGCTGATGCTGTGATCTCAGCAAAGAGGATGGAACTGTGAGTTGAGTGACATTTTTGCACAAAAGGCAAGAGCAAGATACTACCGAAGATGCGGGTGCGTACGGACTATACATCCACGTCCCCTCGGCCCAGCCTTGAAATCACAGGAGGGCTGCGGGGCAGGGAGGGAGTTCACAGGCACCACAAAGCCTCACACCCGGAGAATCTCTGATTAAAAAGACTCCTGTGCCCTGTAGAGACCGTGAGCTGCAAATAGAGCGTTACTCCCTCGCCCAGACAAAGCAAGGTGCTCCTTACCCACCCGGGAAGCGTTGCCACGTCCCTCTCCGGCTGTAAGCGCTCCGTGGGCGTTGTGCTGATCTTGCATAACTCGCCTGCGCCCATGTCGTGCAATTTCAGAAATGCAAAATACCGTGTGGAGTTGAGGCTTCTGCAGGCTAAATTTCAGCAACGGAGCTCGTGGCACCCTGCGGGAGGAGGAAGGTGAACGCTTCTAAGGCTTCAGACTTCACAGGGCTGTAAGTCAGGACAGATTTCTGGAGCTGGTGGAAGCAGGGACAGTTTACACCGGCTGAAACTCCACAGCTTGTAACCATTCTGTTCCTGCTACTGGAGTCCCAAATGGAGCCCGGCAGAATCCAATTCTGTAATGAGGACAGCAGGTGAAAGAGCTTCTCCCCACTGCAGGCGGCTGAGAAACCCAGGCAAGCCCAGTAGGGCTGCCAGGGAGGCAATTAGGTATTTTCCATAGGTAGTCTGCTAAAGAAGCCGGTTATTTGCAGCTCCCTGGCATGTCAGTCACTTCAGCGTTTCCTGGACAATATTCAGAAAGAAGCAGCCTTTTTTTTTTCTTTACCTTCCTTTTTTTTTTTTTTCTTTTTTTTTCTTTTTTAAGATAAAGGTGTTAGATCCAAGAGACAAGTCATTTTTGTTGCTTTCAAAGTTGCCTTTTATTACCTCACCTGGATAACCACAAGCACATTTTTGTGAAGGTTAGGTAACAAGAAAGCCTGCTGCTAATTCTCTTTCATCAGGGCCTGGGGAAAAATACAAGCTGCTGGGTGAAAAGCTAAAAAAACAAACAGAAAAGATGGGAGGGGGGAGAGAAGGGGAGTGAGAAAATAACTCAGGGGTGAGTCAGTCATGCTCCTCCTGCTTAGTCACCTGTAGTGCTTCTCTCCAGACACACCGGAGATAGAGAATAAGATGCCTGCCTGCCTTCCACCCACCTCCTCCTCCTCCGGGTGAGGCCTCACGGGAGGAGGAGATGGGGTTTTAGGAGACAGACCCTGCAGGTACCAGCTTTCCAGAGGAGCAGAGCTGACCCTCGCCCATTTGCTCCTCTTTCCCCACCCCCTCCTCTCACCTTCTGCACTATTTCTCAACTAAATCACCTTGAATCAACCTGTTCATTTGCTGGTTTCAGTTTCTGTGACGGTGCCCTGCAGTTTTGACATCGTAGGGAGTTGCCATGGAGAAGGGGGTGATGTCATTGACACAAAAAGCACCGAATTTACAAATACGACAGGAACAGAGCTATTTATAAAGAGCTGCTTTTCTCCCCCCACCTCTTTGCTGGGGTGGGTGGAGGCAAAGGCAGCAGTTCCATTCTTGATGTTTCTGTCAACAAGTCTCAGAAATGAATTTTCTTGATAGAAAATATCCTGAGCCCATGAAATTGCTGAATGCTGTCAGCTTTCAAACTTCATTCATTAGATCTGGATTTAGCTTTCCAGCTCACAGCTATTTTTGAGGTCATAGAACACTAGTGCTTGTATAGTAACTTCCACCCTGAAAAATCCACCCAGCGTTACTGAAATACAGCCACTTCTTGAAAGGACAGGCAAGGGCTTGTCACAAAAAGAGAGGGGACAGGGACCCACTTCTATGTAAAGGCTTCATAGTGTTTATTACCACTCTGAACAGTGACAGTGACCGTTGGTTTTGCCTGGGCGAGGTGGGGTGCAGCCCTCCTGTAATGAAATACTCAGTGCACGTAAAAATGGTGAAACAGAAGAGATTGAAAAGGGAAGATGAGAAATTTAGACCTGAACAACAACAAAAAAGGTCATTTTAGCATGTATTTGGAATAGGTTTGGAGGAATAAAAAGTGGTTTAAGAACATGACAGGGAAGTTACCTGAGGTGTCAAAGAGTATGATTTATGTGTATGGCACCTGAAGCAAATGTGCAACCATCCATCACACTGAAATCTGACAGGACAGTGACATTCCTAAAAGCTGGATGCTAAGAAGGATTATTTCACCAAGATACAGGTAAAAGTCCACAATTCAGTTTTGGGTTAAAGGAATAGCTTAGTTTCTAAAGAACACAGTTTGGATCTTATCAGCTGGTAGCACAACAACACTGCAGCTTAAACAGCAGCGTCACCCAGAGCAATGGACTGGATACTATCACCAAACTAATGCTGACATCAAACCCAAACCTGTTTTGGTGAAGTGCAGCTGGTTGTATTGTACCATCAACCACCTGACAGTGCTACACCGATGGGGAGCAACAGAAACAACCAGTCCAAATGCAGGTTAGGAAACCAGCAGCTAAACAGACCAAAGCATTACCTTGTTTTGATGAACTCTTTCTCCTCCACAGAAGTAAAATATTTATAGATCTGCATAGTTAGATATGAAAATATGTGTAAAGGTTTAATACTGGTTTTATAAACAAGAAAACCCCAGGACTTCGATGATTTGTCCAGTATCACAGGCAGAGCCAGGAGCGATGCTGACAGTGCAAGGCAGGTCTTCAGTCTGGAAGCCTCTTTGGCTCAGAAGTTTAACACAACTACAAATGCTTTGCCAAAACATCCGCAGCTCCTGCAGCACAATACCCAAGAGCTTGGCTTTTACTGTAATGAAACAGCAAGAAGATTCACAAGTGCAGTTTTCTTACCTCTCCTTTACAACACGTCCAGGAACTGAAACACCATTTCCAAATTTGGCCTCTCCCAGTTTCAGAGGACCACTGTGAGTTTCCTCAGGGAGAAACTAACTCCTTTCCCTGAGCCTCATCCGATGCAACTGTCTGTTCCTCATCCCATGGATGTTCTTCTGCCTTCCCTCCTCCACCATACTGCAACGCATCCGTTTTGGGATTGGATATTGATACATCAGGAAAGATCACAAATAAAAACCACAATAAAGTTGAAGGAAGTGGAGAATACGCCACATAGAGAAAGACCATGGAAACTTAAGCTTGTAATTGAGAAAGTTCTGAAGCTGTTTGTGGACGGTCTGAAAGTGTATTGCTCATTTTGATAAAAATCTCCTGGTTTAGCTGATAGGATGCAAAAAACCCCAGGAATGAATGCTCATAAACAAGCAGTGAGAGATGGCTCCAGTGTTCAGTTGTGTGGGAATTACTGAGAACGGGATCACAGCGAGTTTTCCATTGTTGTCTAGCTCCCTGAGTGAAAAAAATACCCTTTCCCAGGAGATGAGGAGGAATAACAACTTTTTTAATTGCATAAAAATGGTCCATTCCTGTTACATATTCCCCATACGTTAAGCAAATGACAGACTATCTTTACAGCTGCCCACACCAGCTGCCAGCAATGTTCTCTCTTTCAGGCTAGGCAAGACTCCTTTCAGCTGACACTCACATTTTACATCTTGATATAAAAACTGCTGCTTTCACTTGCACCGGATCTTTGCAAAAGTTCCCAAGATACAAGAATATGCCACGCTGCACTCGAGCTATATGAAGAAAAGTCTTGGGTGGCTCCCACCCAAACAGAGCAGCAGAGGTGCCCGCCAGCAGCTGGGGTAATCCCTGACGTAGGTGTCTTCTCGAGCAGGCTATCAGCAGATCTGCACTGGGAAGCCAGGGGAAGAGACTCACAAAAGGAGAAGTTGTAGCCAGTGCAGTTTGCAGTAGAAGTGAAACACTAATCCAGGTTGGAGTAATTGCAGGTCTAATGGTGTGGCAGAACAGCCCAGAATGCCCTCCCTGGATCTACTTTGATTGGATATTGAGGAAAAGTACCAACAAGCCATACCCAGCCACCCCTGAGTTCTGTAGTACTCCAACATGCTTTTCCCCTACAAAACAATTCCCCAGTGAATGATTATTTAAAGCATTACACCACATCAGAGTACATCGCTCATTTAGCTTCAAGAAAGGAATGATACAATTCAAGGTATACTGAAGAACTGTGCATCAAGAGAATTCAAAGCACTGGAAAAACAATCATAAGCTCAGGCACAGAAACCGAATGGAAGATAAATGTTTGTCTTTTGTCAGCATTGTGCCACTTTGCTGCTGATCCTGCTTTGTAACTCACACTTCCATAGCAGCTAGAGCCATGGGATCAATCATTACATAGCTTTGGATGGTACTTATTGCAAAAGGAGAATAGGGAACAAATATTTCTAGAACCAGAAAAGGAACGGCGTTCTTCCCCAGTCTTACTGAGCAACCTCAATGTTCATGTGCTTGTTTAATAATTTACAATGTTCTATCAGATAAAGAACGAATGGAAACGAAACCTCCTTATTGCTAAGTTTCCAACCAGGGTGTTCTGCTAGATTAACTGAGCAGAGGGGCAGCGAGTGTAAAATAGTAAGAATCAAGAGAAAGAAACTGCTAAAGGAGCTTCGGTCTTCCTTGAGCAATCTTTAAGAGCAATCTTTTTAAGCACATTCACATTAACGTAACTGCAGTGCCCATAGCCTGAGGCTAAACAAGAGACTCTAACTACCAATGCTCAAGACCACAGTCAAATAACTCCGAATAAGAACACCGAGCTTTTGTACACCGAAGCATCGCTGGCACCGAAGCATCGCTGGGGAAATCACTAGTGTGCAGCGTGGAGCACAACACCTCAGAAGTTACAGTTTAGCCCAAAGCCATTTTGGAATATTTATTATTTGGGAAATCAGCAGCAGCACAGAGGAAAGATTTAGAATTATTTGCTGATGCACATGCAGGAGATGGAATTTGTCTACTATTAAAGTAGTCATCAATTTCACAAACTAAAACCAGATGGATCTGATTTACAGCAGGTTGGGTAGGACCGAAGCAGAATGAATGAATGTATGGAATCCACAACCTGGTAGGTCAGTCAGAATGACACAGAATGTGTCGCTGTTACTCATAAAATTAACAGTGTTAATCATTAAAAAAAATAATTAGGATATTTTCTTCTGCAGTTTGTTCAGTTTGAGACTAAAGGTTGGACAAGGGGCTCAGCCCGAGGCCCTTGTTAAAACACAACCATACTGTGTCTCTGCAACTCTGCTGCAACTGCAGTGAGGTGCTGAACAGCCTCTTTGTTTTCTTACCTAAAACCACAGCACACTGCAGTGAGGAGGGGGACACAGCCAGCAGGTAGCAAATAATAAAAAAGTCCATTTCCAAATTAATATAAGGACCTTGGAAACTGCAATAATTCAGCTTCATGAAATAGTTCTAAGCTTCCCAAGCATTCCAGTTCAATTCTCATCAGTTGTTCATGGAATCCAGAAGGCAATTTTCTGAGAAAAGAAGAAAGCTACACTTCGGAGAGCCAGGAAAAACAAAACTCCTTGGCTGTGCCCAAGCTGGGGGATGAGGGAGCATTCCCACTTACAAGCAGCACACTCTGTCCAGGTCCTGACTGCAGGAGATCTTTACCCCTAACTCCTGCCTCTCTTGAGTTCTGAGATTTGCTACTCTGGAAGACTAGGGGACAAATGCTGCTCTACAGGCAAGATGTAGCCTTCAAGATTTGGGTTCTGTCTCTAATATATATTAGAAGGTCCCATTTTTTTGTTTTCTTAAAGAGTAACAGATTTTCTAGGACACTCAAAGAGCAGATCTTCTACAAGTCTGTCATCTGCACTGAGAGTGGAGCTCTCACCTCTCTGCAGCTTAACCACAGGTTTGCCCAATTCAGCAGGCACCTGGTTTGGCTCCTATTGAGAAACAGCACAACTTCTGTCACACCCCCCAACTGTATGATTACAGAGATGTCATTCTGCTGAAAACATTTGGAGCAGTTTACTTAAGCCAGGTAACCTTTACACTATCAAAATAGAGTTTGATGTTTTCCCATCAGATACAGAATCCAAGGAGAACGGATGTGTAAAATTTCAGGAGTGTGGCATTTCCTGCAGGAGCCCTTAGTCACCTTGGCATCCTCCTCTCCAGATGCCACAGGTATTACCTGCTGGTAACTGAGCATGATCAAGCCTCTTCACCTCTGTAATCAGGCACACACTGGTGGACATGAAGCCACAGTGTGGCTTAGGTTGTTGTAGACTGGTTTTTGTTTTTCCTTTAAAGTAAGTGCCTCTGACCTTAGACAATATTTTCCTAAGCATCACTAATTGTGTAAAAGGCAGACGTGCTCCAAGACCTCACAGGCCAGGATTGTAATAGACCAGCTCATGCCCCAGAAGAGACCAGCCTTGCCCAGAAGATGCTTGGAGATCAAAATTGTCTGAACATCTTCAGAGGAAGAGAGGCATCTCCAGGCTGAGAAGTGCTACAGGGGGTAGAGGGGAGGGTGAATTAATGTCTGGTGGATGGCCAGGCCTAGGAGTCCTAAAAAAAAAAAAAAAAAAAAAAGGATGGTGCTGGAACCTGAGCTATTGCAAATTAATATACTGTTTATTATATGAAAATATATATATGCAACTAAGCCCAAGTAATGTCATGGATCATGGTTACAGGCAGTTGCTTGGAGACCAAAACTGGAACAGAAGTACAACAGGGATCTCTGGAAGATTCCTTTTACAGATCAGTGCAGTCAGCTCCTAGGACAGTGCAGGCAGAGACTCACCTGCATGGAAGAGATGCAGAGTTCCCAGGGAGCAGAACTGGGAACCAGCAGCAGCAGAGCCATCTGCTCTTTCTTTTTATAGCTCGTAGCTCCTCTTCATTATTTGGATGCTGCTTCTTTTGGAGAAGTCTGTCATACCACAGCTAGATGTTTCTTATTTTACAGTACTGGGGAGGAGGAGAGTTTCAGCAGTTTTTCTAGTTATGAGGTGCTTGTGTTGTCTGGGACATAGATGAAGGAGATGGTTTTTGCTCAAAGAAAACAGATGCCAAGTCAACATATTAATACTGGTGTATTTAAACTCTAACCTAGGCTTTGTAAAGATAAATAGATTCACAGATTTAAGATCTGAGGAACAAATTTCCTTTACTTAACTTGTGCTGAATGCTCTTCTTTGTGTGGCCAGACTGCTCTCAAAAGCTTTCAATCTGAATAGAGTTTTGTCTAAAAGTAAATTAGAAGATCAGGAAAAAACAAGAAAAAAAAAACAAAAAAAAAAAAAGAAAAAGCAACAAAAACCCCCAACTAATTTCAGCTAAAGGAAATCACTAACAAACGTGCAACAGAAGGCAGTCCAGCACAGAGATCCCAGTTGCTCTACCAGTGATCTTTGCTCTAAAGTCTGGCTAGAGAGAGATCATTATTTTATCTGCTTGCTCAACAGATGAGTAATTAGTGACTTGGATTACAAGAAGCATTATTTGAGGCATTAAAAGACCAAAAATAATGCTTCAGCAGCAGCTTACATTAGATGTTAAAGCTTGTCTATCAGCACATTTAAGTCCTATTCCTGAACTACAAGACCTTCATGGTGTGACTATAAAGGAGGCATCGGGTATCTGGAAGAGCAACACGAACACGGGTAAAAGCAAGAGGAGGTAGTGATGGACATAAGCAGAAAGAACAGGAAAGAAGATGGCTTGTAGCAACTTGGAAAATACAGAATTAAGTTCCAGAGCAGAATTTAGACAGAACAGAGGCAAACAGGGGAGAATCCAGCAGAACCATGGCCAGAGAATTTGACCAAATGAAAAACTACTTGCAGCCAGTTTGGTTTTATAGGGAGAAGTTACTAGTGATGCAGTCTTCTACTCCAGGAGATGCTGTGAGGGAATAAATCCTGAGTCTGAAGAGTTCCTTTACACTTCAGGGAGGTAGCACCTTGGGTTTGGATCCTGTAAATCCTATTCTCTTGACTAAAACGAAGCCTGTGTATTGGTTTCAATAATACAGTGCAGAAAAGGTTAACACCAGTATTAGGCCACAAAACCTCCCACAAAAGCCTGCAAACACTTCAGCACTTCTGGCAAATCTCTGGAAGAAGCTCAATGCAGTCAGGAACTTTAGCCCTTGCAAAAGTAAATAAAACTTGCATCAAGCAGCAAAAAAAAACCAAAAACAAACAAACAAAAAAAAAACCCACAAAAAACCACTGTTTTGAAATTGCATCTTTTTCACTGTGACTTCATCTGCTTTTTCTTATGACAATCATCAATGAAGCACCTTCCAAGTAGAACTATTCAAGTTGTGGTCAAGTGGTCCAGGAAGTCCGTGAGGTTATTAAAACTGCCACCAAAGGAGAGGCTTTTGTGTCTGGCAGTCACAAAATTCCCAGTCAGGCAGAAGCATTCCAGAGTGGATACTAAATCAAGTCTTTTGAAACCATCCAACAGGGTTGCTATCAAAATACAACTTTATTGACAGAACACTAATTAAAAGACCAACTAAACTTAGGCAAAAGACATTGTGGAGACAGCAGTGAACTAGGTATTAACCACATTAAGGAGCTATACAACAAGGGGAGGGGGCAGTTACAACAATCAGTGTTCTCTGGCAAACTGCTGGGACAGACTAGTTCACATAGCAGGCGTGGGAGGTTATCTAGACACTGATGCAATATCAGCTTTCTTTAGCGAGTGCCGTGTGAAGTACAGCAGGAACAGCTACAAGCAGTGTCCATGCTCACATTGGAGAGAAAAAAATAAATTAAAAGTTAAAGTTCCACTCTATAATACAAAATATATTTGTCCTCTATGAAATCACATGAAGTTCTTCAAGAGGAAAGTTTCTCCCAGTGCAGCTAAGGATTCACAAAGACGTTCTTGGAAACAGCTGTCAAACATGTCACTTATTTCCTCTCTCAGCTCCCTCAGCAGAGGCACCGTGGACTTACCATCTGCATTCAGAATTCTCTCAAAAAGTTTACTCCAGAAATCACCATCAACAGACCTAAAACAAACAGAGCAGTTCTCAGTGAAACAGTAGCACACACAGCATGGCTGTCAAGACTTCCATCTATATTCAGCACTAAATGCCCTGGGAAAAGCAAGCCTGAAGTAATAATTTCACTCACATGAGTAAATGTAAAGAAAAAGTAGGAATGTATTGTTAAATTTACACCTGTGGGCCCCTTTCTCTTTCTCTAGGAGGCTTCTGGGTAGGAGCTAGACAGGCTGTTGCACAGGTCTGTCAAAACCACTGTTGTTACGGTGCCCTCTTCGGGTGTCCCTGACCACTATCACCACTCACCCTGAGCCACAGCACTTTTAACTTAAAGGAGTTACGAAGAGCATTCTTTGAACCAACAAAGCTGGCAGATTCCTTCCATGAATAAAGGGAAGAGGAAAGTCTTAGTGCCCCATTTGCAAGTTAAGTTCACAGGTCAATATTACAGGAAAGCTTGAGAGAGAAATAAAAGAAAAAAAAAAGAAGAGTGGTTTACAGACAGTTTTAATTTCCTTTTTCCCTGCCTTCCAACTGCCAGACTTTTCATATAGATAACATTTCAAAGACAATTAACAGTAATAAATCCCCTCTCTCACAGCTATACCCACACAACAGGAATAAAAAGGTTAAGTGACTCATTAAAGTCTCAGAAAACCGATATGGGAGCGAACCCTTTGTTCTTCAGCCTTGCACTGAAGCCCATAAGCCACGCTGCTTCTGACTACTGCAGCACTTTCCTCCCTCAAGCCAGGAGTTACGTTGGCTGTTGAACAATTTATCTGCCTCTGCTTTCTACAAGTGACTCACAAACCAGCAGCAGCCATTCTCAGAAGGAATCCAGCCAGTGCTGCTACAGTAGAACTCTCACATCTTCTAAAATAATCAAGTCCTACAGAATCTAACCAAGAAAAAAAATATGCAATACTCGAGGCCAGTTCCTTCCTGGACTTCGATAAGTAAGAGGCATAGCAGAGGTGGCTACATGTTGGTAATGATGTCTAAGGAGTTCTGAGTGACAAAAGGAGACCTAACAATTCAAAGGCAGCTTCTCTATACTACCTCACGTGAGCCTGCACAGATGAAGGTTCCTAAAATAGTATAATGCAAATAGAAAAACTGAAAACACTCCTGGAACTGAAAAAAGAAATCAAAACAAACCTCCAAATCATTCTTCAGTAATGGTAACACCCTAAACCCTCTCCCCTGAAAAACAGGTTGCCAAACTTACAGCAATGCTCAAAGATGAAAAAAAGAAACATGATCAGAATTCATGTTCTACCTTTCCAGAAGTCTTCACCACAAGATTGGCTTCTGGATCTGCTGTACTGAGTGCCCCTGGCCTTTGAACAGTTTTGTGCTCTGCCTTGCAACTCCCCCCTGCTTTGGTTTTGTTGGTTGTAAAATCTACAGGTAGTAAAATTAATGGCTCTGCCTGTTGTTCTACTATCTTTAAGTTTGTTTAATACTTAATTATTTTTAAGTCCTTTTTAAAAGCTTTCCTAAAATAAGGATGTCACAGTCCTTGCATTTAACAGCAGTTGGCCTTTTTAATAAGAAGCCATCTGGCTGTTTGACACTGTCTGAATTCTAAGAACACTCTGAGGAAAGCTAGCCTGTCAATACAACCCTCAAAAAAACCCCAACAAACCAAACCAACACAAAAGAAAACCAACAAACTCATACCAACCTCAGAAAAACCCAACAACGACAAAACCACCCCAACTCTTTCCAGCCACTTATAGAACTTTCAGCAGAAAGGACATGAGTAACATGATCTTTACAAAAGAAAAATAGAATTACTAAAAGCAACTGGGAAAAGAATTCTGTGTCTTCATGGTTGTTGGAAGTGTCACTGCCACAGGTGGCTGTACATGAAGGATAAAGTGTGAGATTAATATCCACCAGCTGACTCTCCTCACAGGGAAGAGCTGAGCTGTGCAGCCCCTTCCCATGGATGAAGATTCACTGCAGCAGTAAACTTGCTTATCAGAGATTACTTGAGATTTTACTGTAAGCTTCAACTTGACTGGAGGAAGTGTTGTCAATTAGCAGGAGCCAGACACACTAAGAGATCAATGTGTGAAAAAAGATTTAGTGTGGATTCCTTATTCCTGCATAAGGAAGTGCCTCATTTACACTGTTGATATAAGACTTCAGACTTGTGTGGCTTCCTCTGCAGTAGCTCAATTTAATTTCATGTAGAATTAAACAAATAGATAAATTAATAATAAAAAAATAATTAAAAAAGGCAACACTTATCAGAAATCTATCCACCTATCCCAACAGAATATTGTGAAAACCAGATCATGTTCCGAGAGAAATTTATATACAGGAGTCCCATTTTTCAGAGCAGGTCAGATGTAGAGAGCTCAGAGATATCTGATGTTAAAGTATCTGTCAGGAGAGAGCAAAGCCACTCTCCATCAGTGATTGAGTTGCTTTTTTTTTCTTTCACCCTTTGCTTTTTTTTTTTTCCCCCCTGAAACAAAGGCTGTGTAAGATACGTATTTACTGCCAACCTATACATCACTGATACTCATCTCTTCAGAAAACAATCACCCTTGGTGATTCTGCTCTTCACAGCCTAGTCCTGTAAGCTAAGCCTCTGAAGAAAAACCACAAGCTGCAGGGTAGAGACTGCACACACAGGATGTGGCAGAAGCCTGCAATAGCCTTGTAACTACTGGGATCAGGAGGAGAAAAACAGGTCTGTGCCCAGTAAAGAAAAAAAAAAGCCCTTTTCCCCCTGTTCACAGATGAGATTTTTTTTTCAGAGGCTGAATATAACAAGCCAGGAGGCAGAAGCAATGCAGGTTGCTAGGGAACTGGACAACTCCTGACTGGCAGAAGGTTTTCTTAAAGCAATGGTTCCAGCTGTACAGCCACACGGCGAGGGCAGCTCAGGGACCATCATCCTGGACACAGGGGCCTGTCAAGTCACTTCTGCCACCAGCAGAGAGTGCTGGAAAAATCTTTATGAATTGTTAAGGTAGAAAATTCTGCCGAGGGGACTAAATGAACAAGCATTTGGTCTAAGAACAAACACAGGGCAGATGAAGGCAGAGTGGTCTTATAGCCAAAACACGTGGGTAAAAGAGCAAGAGAAATTAATACCTGAGGACAAACAGCAGCTTCCAAAAAGAAGCTGCTTTTGCATGCATCTTTAATTAGATTTTTAATTTTTCTTTCCCCCCTCGTGTGCAAATATAATGTTTCTGCAACTGTTACAGACAGAACCCTGGCATCAGGGTGTTAGTAGCCCTCCAATATAGCCTAGAATGAAAAAACTCAAAGGAAAGAAAAAAAAAAAGGAAAAAACCCAAAATATTCTCCATTTCTAAGCAACATGTTAATGTAATTTCCCCCTCCCCTCACCACCACCCACCCACTCACAATCTTCTCCTTTCACTTGATAGACCAAGCTTGGAGACTAAAGCGGTCTGGTCTGGAAGGATGGAAAAAGCAAAGTCATATGAACTGGGCTTCTGGTCTCATATTCAGCTTGAAATTGTCTCCTACACAGCACTAAGGCTACTACACAGTGAACAAGCCTTGCAGCTTTAAAACTTAAATCCCCAGAGAACTAATGCTCTTGGTAAACAGCACTAAGTTGTGTGTTCTGCGCTTTGAAGACGGTACCATCATAAAGAAAGCAAAGGAACTTAGAAGAAGTGTGTTCTTTCCCAACAGCCTCCTCTGCAAAAGGACTTACTTTGATACATTCTGGCTGATTTTCCAGATGGAATTCTCTTGATAGACCTGGATGTGATTCCCAAACAGCATCAAATGGACTATGTCTGCAATGCCAACCAAGTCTGCCTGCAATCGCAACAAAGAGAGGAAAGTTCAGCTTCTCTAGTGGATTCCAGAAACTGGCAGACTTCTGCTATTGGTGCCTTCACACATTTAAAGTCTGCACTGATCTTTGCATCAGAATATTCCAGAGACCTGCTAAGCAAAACATTAAAAAGTAAAATTCTGGTCTTATTGCAGGTTCCTAAATACAATAATCATGGCAGTCAGCAGCTCTGCTGGTCCCCTCGCTTAATGCCAAAGCTTTAGGTGAAAAATTCTCTTAGTTCAATATTTATTGATCAGAGCTTTCCACAGTGTTTGCAAAGAATAACAAGAAGATAGAGATTTTGTAAAGAGAACACAGAAACTAAGATGCTGCTGAACAGAGACTCACCTGATAAGGAAGAGAACTTTTTGCCAGAAGCTGTTGTCCATGAGGGGTCTGAGATATGGGAAGGCTGTTGGGCAAACTTACTCGAGACTGTAACCTCAAATCTAGGCTGTGAGAGAAGTCCACTATCTTCAGAGCTCTTGTCATCTCATCGTTAGCAAATGGATCGCAGATCCTGAGCAGAGGAAGCAGGTGAAGCACAAGACAATTCAACATAAGACAATCCAACTTTTTTTTTTTTTTTCTCTTTTTTAATAGAATTGAACAGCATCCTGGAGGTGTTAGCTGTGTCAATGCTCCCCTCTGATGGTTGGCTTAAGAACTACTGCTGAAAGGACCACCCCTGGGTGGGGAATGAGCTGGCTGCCTGAAGCTTAGAGATGACACTGGCATCCCCAGGGTATGCAACGGGAAACACTGAAGGATTAAGTATGACTCTGGTTTGATATTTGTCAGTTGTCTGAAACATGGTGGAATGGGGAGAACAGGATAATGTTTAGAACTTCTACCTCTCCTTTGAGATCTCAGAATACTTTATGCAAGAAAGAATTAAGCTTCCTAATACTTTACTAAACCTTTCCTAGTCTACCCACTAAGGAGGACAAACAGAAGTGGCAGTGAGGAGGAGCTGTACAGGTGACAGGGCACTGCCAAGCCAACCACAGAAACAGATAGCTCTGCTCACAGCTGTTCTCCTTTCATACTTGTATTCTGAGCATGGTTTGTAATTTATAGACATACTTGTCCTAGGAAAGTTTTTGCTACCTAAAAAAAAAAAGTAATCACCATTATCCTAACTTTTGGGCCAGTTAGTTTGGTTTGTATTCACCCCAGAAATCCAGCAGGAGATATCCAAGCCCAGCAAGCCTCTGTTAGATCAGTGACTTCCCAAACAGTATGTGTGCACACACACTAAGGGATGTGTAAGACAATCCACTGGGGTGTGTGAAGAAAATATTACAGCTTCAGCAGTACATGTTATTTGTTAATAAATTATACAAGTTATAAATAAAATTATTATAAAGAAATGATAAGTAAAACATTGGGAGTGTGCCTGTTGGATGACTGTAGGCTCCAACTAAATTTAAAGTCAATAGCTATTTTTAACACAGTGAAGACCAAGAACAGCCTCAGTGAATCTCTTCTAATAGAACTGTATCTAGATCATCAGACATTCCAAAGTTCTCATCTTCCCACGCTTAGTTCACAGATGACATTCCAAAGGTTATGAGACTTTGTTAACATAATATGAGAAAGAACTTCAAGAAGAAAACTAGATCTGTGCATCAAGTTCCAAGCTGGACTGCCATGGAGGCTGAGCTGTCTGTTTAGGAGAGCATCTGGATATTCCAGTCCCACCTACCCTTGGTCTTCTAGTTTCCTGGTTTTCAGATATGTAAAACTGGAGGCAAATTCTTTACCAATATCCAGTACATTGCCAAAGAAACTTGAGAACACAGACAGCGGGAAAAACATTTTGTCTAAGTTTTACAGCCTCATTGCATACTATTTCCATAACCAAATGAAAGGTTTATTCCTAAACAATGTTTTCTCTGTTTTCAGAATACACTGTAGCCTAAAAAAACTGGGCTGCAGTATTAGTGCCCCAACTAAAGAGGAGAAACTACAGCAGTAGAAGAACTGTAGCTGAAGCTGAGTGTTAAATATTCTCCTATATTCAAACAAAGAGACAAACCTGTCTCCCAGAAAGAACACCTCTGGACTCAGATCTCCATGGACAATCTCTGCTTTGTGTAGCTTCTCTACCACACCCAGAAGATTATAAACAACCAGCAGGATCACTTCTTCTGCGATGGACTTACAGCCGCGAATAACATCCTGAAAACAGGAAATAAACATGTAGCTATATGACATCCTGAATTAGATTAAGTGAAATATTTATAGCTCACTTTTCCCTACTCATCTGTACAGAGATAACAGTCCTACCCTAAATTCTGTATAATCAGATTTTGCCCATGGTCATCCCAGACAGAATTAGAAGAACCACGAGCTTTTAGGAGACACTATTACTCAGACGTGGACAAAAGATCAGGAGAAGGAAAATGAACTGAAGACTGAAATCAGTATTTCATTTGTATCTTATTTGTATGCAACAATTCAAAGTGCACTTACAAGACTTTATTTAAAATGTAAATCCTTCAGCAAGACACTAAATGCTATGACCTTGCTACAGCAGACAGGAAGACTGGAACTCATCACAAGAGGCCAAGTCAAACAAGAGTTTTAGATGCAGACCTTGCTGTGGAACAACCTGTGGTTCTTGGCTCAGGTCCTTTATCACTCATGAACAAAAAAAAAAATGCCTTTGAGTTTGTCTCTGAGAAGCACATGATCTATGAATGAGAAGCCAGCTGTAACTAAGGCTCTAACAAACAGTCCCAGTTTGCACACAGATAAAACACAAACCAGAGGATCTAGGCTGCAGGATCAAACACGTGAAGCTATCTTCAGCATCGAGCACCGTGACAAACACCACTCACTAGCGGTCCCTACGCGAGCGTTCACGTCCTGTGTGATTGTACTGGGGTTACAGGTACTGACCCCAAGCGTGAAGCGGTTTATGTCCCTGTGCAGAATAGCACAGCCATCCTGGTACAAGTAACAGCTGCAATGCTCACTGAAGCTCTGGTCAAAGTCAGCGTTCAAACGCTCCTGTAACTGAAGTGTGATGTAAAAATCCCAAGGCACAGGCTGAGAATACACCTACAAGAAGGTACATGAGAAAGTTTATTTTTGGAATAAAGCAAAAATCACTCATCTTCATATTCTTATCTGCTTTTTCACCTCCCCATTTTACCAAGACATTTTCCACAGTCAGAAACTTTGAATCTATATCAACAATTAGAGAACTTGAAGTAGCAAAATCTCCGAACTTCATGCGTGAAGTAAGACCAAATTTACTACCTTTTACTTTATACTGGCTAAGTAGATTTTAACATTTCACACTTCTTGTATAGTAACCATCCTACGTGTTACCTTTAATGCAAATCCCTTTGCATCCAACTGGGGAAAGTTAGCTGGAATGGCAAAAAACATCTTGTATTCTTCATCGGTCCAATATTCCCATTTGATAGAGTAAGTTTCACTTCCTGTTATGAAAATGTACATTTATGAGCAGCCACAGCAAATATACATACCCAGGCTGTTCGAGTTATTGCCCATTTATACCACATAAAGCTGCTGAGGGTGCAGGTGAAGTATATTTCAAACCAACTAGAACAGGAATCAATCCCTTGCGCTGCAGTGTCTGGCAGACCTACCGAGCTCAACCTCTTTCTCAAGCTCCACGACAGGCAGAGCACCAGTCTCTGAATGAAAATCTGGAGCAGCAGTCAACGATTCTGGCATGGGATCTAAAAGCTTTTTACGCTGTTCAGTGTTCCACAAGAACCGAGTTACATCATCGCCTAGGAAGGGAAGGAATAGAAACAGATGAGCTGAAACTCAGTGCCGAGTCCCTCTGACTTCATTACATCTGTCAAGCAAAAGTAACCTGGACATTGGAAGCTTTCTATCTGTACCCTGATTTACTGCATCACCCTTCAGCAAGTTAATTAGTCTCTTTCCAGTAGTTTCTTGTTCTGGGAACATAAACACCTTTGAAACTACCTCAGAGACTGTCATCATGAGGTCTCGATGATTCTACAGTAGCACCATGTAAAATGCTCCACAAGAAAGCCCTGGATTACAGTAGGAACATCTGCTCAGCTGCAGCAGAACACAAACTCCTTTTGAATTTAAACACTCCTTTTTTAAAAGGTCTGTGTCCAGAGCAAATGATCAGTTTGTGATTTTTAAATGAAGGGGTTTATTGAAATTCACTCATTTAAATACAGCAAGGGTTTTATTTAAGAACAAAGTTGGACTCCAACTCTGCTGCTTGCTGCAGTATTAAGAATTTAATAGCTTTTACCTCCTGGAAGACACGTAAGCTAATTACACATTGGTGTGGGTTTATTTTCCTGCATAACAGGACAGAGTAAAGCATTCAGAAGAGCAGTTCATCTTTACAATACCAAGTAGCCTGAAAGGACTGATCTCAAACGATCGGAGTAAAACATGGCAGAACTAGGTGGCTTCTACTGACCTCCTCTCCCAAAGATGATGACAAGTCATTTTAAGCTTTTCCTAAGTAACAGTATGACAACTTTTTCAGCTTTCACAGTCTGGAGGTAAGAATCAGCATATCATTACCTACTGCTGTATTTATCTGAAAAGCACTGCAGCAAGATATCACTCGGGAAGTAACTCAGCAAAAGTAGATACAGGGAACACTGCAACATCAGGAGAGCACAGTGTGATTATGGGGGGGGGGGGGGAAATCAAGACAATAACCAAACAAAGCTGTCTTAGTTCTCACTACCAAAAGTTTCATTTCTGAACTTGACCTCATAAATCCCACACACTCCATGCTCTAATACCTTAAATAATCTGTCACCTTAACAATTACACCTTTTGGATGCTGACAAGCGTGCTACACTGTATATGCCTCACTACTGCTTCTGACAAGGGAGACACAAGTTCAGTCACAAGTCCAAGTAATGGGAAGTACAGAAAAAGCAGCACAGTTTAGTGACAGGCACAAGTTATTTGTTGAGTGACACTCGGTTTAGTACTGACCAGTAACGTTTTCACTGCTACCTCCAGAATCAGCAGCCATTTCAGCAGGCAAGCTCTGGGCAAGTCCCAGTTTCTCAGGGATGTGCTGGTATTTAATTGTAGATATTTGTGTAACAGAGGAAAGAGAAGATCCTGAGGAGACGGAAGAACGTGATGAGCGAGTATCTTCCAGGCTTGCTTCCATGATCGGGCTGTGAACAAAAGTCATCAACTATTCAGACTTTCAGAAGATGCAGCACGTAGATAACACCAGCCTAGGACTATGGAAGGCTGCTGTGCCTTCCCAGACTCCTTGATGTTAAAACAAGTCCTTTCTCATTAGTGGAAAAACAGTAGTTATGTCAGAGCTTTATTTTAGCTTCAATGATTGTTTATACTCAATCCTAATCTGCAGACAAATGTTATCTTCTCTTCCATTAAATGACTGCTGCAACAGAAGACAGGCTGAATGCTTATTGCTCCCTTTGCTACCAAAATTCAGACCTACGGTGCTTTTAAAGCACTGGAGGGTTAGTGGGAAATAACTCTTGCTCTTCCTTCCTAAATACAGCCTGCATGGTTTCCCAGGGAACTCACCAAGGAAACAAACACCTTCAGCGTGGTCTCCATGTTTACACACTAGCAGCTAGCAAACTAAACTCAGTTCTACATTAACCAAACTCCATGCAACAGATCATCTTTACAATAAAAAAACCAGGAGGTTGTTTGCCAGGTTTTCTTTCTTCTCTCCAGCTTCTCTCCTCTGTAGAAGAAATCTAAACTATAATTAACAGATGTATTTTATATACTGAAGTAACTACAGAAGTATGAAAGGAACTGATGATTCTACTTCTAGCCTCTAATTACAAAGACAGGATGTGTTTATTAATTTCTTTGCAAGTTATTTGCTAGAAAAGCGTGGAGTTAAGTGCCACAGCTGAAAAGCCAAGCAGGCTCACCATTACCTCTTAAATCTGCTGAAGGCAAAATGGGCCCTTGTGATAGAGAAATCACTGTCTTCAGTAGACTCTGATTTCCTCAGAAAATTGTTTCTTCAGCAATAGAATAGTAAAACCACAACCAAAAGACACATGAAAAGGGGCTTAAGATTCTTTGCTGTGAGTTACCTCAGCTTATTTACACAAAGAGCTTCATTGTATGCTCCCTCACAAACCAGAGTCTCCTGATTCAGAGGTGCATGCTTCGATTCTGGACCATCTTCCTTCAAGACACTCTGTGAAAGAGCAGGAGCTGGGACTCTCTGAGCTGCCACCCCATGGAAGGGTGTTGAGGCCAGGTGGGCAGCCCTAACAAAGTCACACGTGTCTTCCGGGTTGGCACAAAGGGTTTTGTTCTTGTAAGAGCCTGTCACAATTGCATCTTCAGTCAAAGGTTCAATCCCATTCAGCTCATCCTGAAAAAAGTAGGAAGAGAGAATGAAAAGCCTGTAGATTATAAAATTTTAATTTCATTTAAAAGCTGAACATTTCTCTCCTCTTTCTTCCACCCCACCAGCTTCCAGCAGGAATCTGCCAGTACTCTACTTGTCTTGCTCATTCAAATTAACCAACTGAATCCAAGTCTATAGCTGCATCTTTTTTCCAACTAGAAAGCTCCGTTACCCTTCAGAGTGCAACTCTTCACCACAGACACTTTTTAAAGTTTCACTGTAAGTAATCCTGGACACTCATTAGTTGCTTCAAATCTGGAAGACTCTGTACCATCATCTCCACACCATCATCTCCATACTGGCCACCTTAAAGCCTAATAAAAATGTGAAATTTACAGTGCAATCTTAACATCCCTCAGTTCAAGTATTGCCATGCCAGACAGAGGTTTAGAATCTTTGGTTATCACACATCACATCAGTCCAGGTAATCTCACTCAGTTCAGTGTCAGTAGGACATTCTATGCTGGTTTCTCCTTGACAGAAAATCTGCTATGGGGTAAACTGTATCCTTACACCGGCTTCTGGGGGTGTGTTTTCCTTGGCAGCTAGAGAATCTGAAGGTTTACGAACAGCAAGAGGACGACGACCACTTTTCTGTGGATGATCTGCAGAACAACTAAGATAAAATTGCATTCCATTAAGTATTTATTAGAGTAACTTCTGATCTTCAACAAAGATTCCTCTTGAGACTGTTAAGTCTGCTGACAATTTCAATCTGCCACTTTCTACTACAGAACTTCCAGTAAACTGCAATATATACAGCTCTCTAGAGAGAAGAAAATTTTTATGGCAGCTTAAATAGTTCTAGATTGAGGAGGAACATCAGAAGAGTGTTTCCTCATCACGGACTTCCCAAGTAGGGTAATGAAATAAATCAAAAAATACAGACATGAACAAAACACCACCCCACAGCCCTACAAGGAACAGTGCTGTATTTCAGCTCCTACGGAAAGGAGTTTGATACTTCAGCTTTCCCTCCCTCTGAAATCTAGATCTTGAATAGCTCCACCTTATATTCTGATTTGCCAGAGTAGAGGATTCATCAAATATGAAGACCACGGCAGGATCTGGTGGGGCAAGAGGACCTACATCTGCAAAGAAAAACCAGGAGGCTCTATTGTATCAACAGTTTTCCCACAACAGCGCATCCAGTTCTCAAACATTTAATACACAACTGCCTGTCCCAGCAGGAAACAACACAACTGACATTTCAAGAAGGCTATGAATGAACCACACTTCTACCACCACATTATGTTAGCTAGCTTGCTCCTTTTAGAATACAATTCAGAATTTGTACCTTTTTTTCCAAGGCTGGCCTCATCTCTCTGTTTCTCCTGTTCATCCTCTGAGTCTAAAAACACCTTTCCCCTTTGAGTTTCCAGGCATACATCAAGAGACTGGATAACCTCTGTCAATTTAATTTGGGTCAGAAGTAAGTTTCTTCAGCATGCATCCTTCCCAACAACAAAACAATGTGTCATTTGTGATTGTAATTCTCTACCAAATCCTCTGAGGAAAAAGGACTTAAAGTAGTTAGTGTTAAACTCTTACAGGTTTTACTTAGACTGCATATATGAAAGCATGAAGAAAGCTCTTCAGCTAGAAAGAGAAAACACTTATTCTGCTTGAAGTCCTTTCAAATAGTGAGAGTTCTCAGACCTCAGATGCTCGTGGTTTTTTTGCTGAATATAGTTAAAGGCACTACTACCAGGCTCTCCTTTTCATTCTTCTAATCCACCTAGACTTTTGGGTTTAGTTTGTTGCAGTCTTGCCAATCATATAAACCAACACTTCCCTTTAACATGGCTTTCTCCTTAATGGTAAAAAAAAAAAAACAAACAAAAAACAGTACCTTAAATACTTACCCTCAGAACAAGATGGTTTATGTAGTTGAGCATCTTCACAGACCTGGACTTTGCTGTGAAAAAGAGACAAACTTGTTTCTTATGTTTTGGGAAGGTGTGTAAAACGTAAGCAAACTTTGTGGAAAAAGCAAGCCAAGCTGACATATGCTACTTCTAAGAAGTTAAGATCCCTCAGACCAAATAATCAGATCCTCAAATAATCAGAACCTCAGATCAAATAATCAAAAACATATAAAGAGAGATTGCAGATCCTGGTTACAGGTCAACGTCCATTCTGCCTGTGGAAACAGGCTCTGTTAGTGATCCCTGTTACTCATAATTTGTCATCCCCACAGATTTTTCTCCTGTATTGTATTACCTTTGCAACTGAGGCTGTTTCTCCTCAACTCCTATTGCACTGGAAAAAGGAAATCCTTGCAGTCCCAAATGGGGAGAAGTTTCTGTAGCCTCTGTTGGCTGCAAAAACAAAACAGTATTTTGGTTCTACAGTGAGAGAATCATGAGCCATGCAACAAGGTTCTGAGAATGTTACAATAATCCTGCGTAGGTTGTTAAAGACCCAGTGGATTAATAGTTGTCTTTAGCTATTTATTTGTATTTCATTTGCTTGCATGAAAAAAGTCCATTCTTATTGCTTAGAATAGTAAAAATTATACATTTTACTTTTTGCAACTGTATAAGACTTTCACAGCAGATTTTAGCTATAGTGCAACTATTCAAGACCTATGTAAGCAGTTACACAAAGCCACAACTTACATCAAATCCACACCATTTTGTATTTCATGATTTAAAATATTTACTAGTAGGGCATCAGTAGGGAAATGGTGAGTGAAGAAGTGGCTCTGCAGTGCTTAGTTGCCTGCTAGGGGTAGCCCTCACCACACCTCTTTTTCCCTGGTTCCAGCTTCTTCTCCTGCCTTTTTGCAATACAAATTCTCACTATAAAATGAAACTGCACATGAGCAGAGCTTAAGAAAGAGCAATTCACCCTCCAGCACTTGGCTTTTAATTTAAAAAATATAGAAGTTTATACCTTAGCATAAGGTATCTTGCCTGATGGTTAAATAATTTAATAATACCTGTAAAGCAATGGTACAACACTTGAGGTCTTTGGTTTACGTTCCTATAATGAAGGGATATGGCTTGAGGAGAAGTTCAGGAGAAAAAATATTTTTCAGAGCATTCAAAAGTTTTAAACGTGTTAGCTAAAGAAAAACATATTGGATATTATTCCCCCTTTGGTGGTTTTACTTAAAATTAGTAGCTATTTGTAAAAGAACAGTTAAATGAGGACAAGACCTGTTCGCGTGGTTGTTGCTGCTCATCTTCTTTCTTCTTTAACTTCTTCTCCAGCTCCTCAATTTTCCTCTGTATTTCTTCCTTCTTCTGCGCTATGGCCTGCATCTCCTCTGAGGAACAAAAGCTTATAAGGCATGATGCTCATTTCACATGCAAGCTGTGGCTAAAGTCTGGATTATTTTGAAGGGACTAAAACCTCTGGTTTCCCAGCTTCTGTGTAAAGCTGTCAAATATGTTACTTTCTCTATACCTAAGAGCAGTTAAGTAACGATTCCTGTAGACAAAGAAAAGCAGATACAGTAACAGAGAGCTGTATGCTGATAAGAAAGAAGTATAATTTTATTATTGCATCTCAAAGTCTTGTGTCATCCCATTTTGAAGCATACCTTGGGTTTTCTTTTTTGCTTTCTTTCTGTAGATTTCAGCTCGGATCTCTTCCAGAGAAAATTCTTCCACTCCAGCATAAACTTTATCTTTACAGTACATCACCATCTCTTTCTTTTCTTGAGTATCCTGATGATGATTTTGCACTCTCTGTAGTGGGTCCTCCTCTTTCTCGGGTTTGCGAGCGCTTAAAACACGGTTTATGCTGGGTTCAATTTTACAGGGAGTCCTGAAAAAACATGGAGTTGTTACTTTGATTCTATACACTTCACTGTAATGCAGAAAGGAAAGCATAGGAGAGAAAATGGCTCATTTCAGAACTTAGTTGGAAAATAGCCTAAAGACATTCTGTTCTGTTGCTAGAAAAACCAAACAAGAAAAATGGAATGACAGCACATAAAAGGCAAGTGTACCAACACAGAGTGGGGTCACTGAAAAAAACAAACCCCAAACAAAGTGTTAACAAGGCCCAGTCAAGAGCAAGTACAATTCTTATGTTACTCTGAATGGAAGGATTTGTTTCCTTCAGCTCCATCAACCTGTGTGGCCACAGAGGTGACAAGGTCCTAATCACCCTACAAACCAGCGTGAACTGGGGGGGGGGGGTGTGGAAGAATCAGCAGGACTTACAAAGGGAGTATCATAGACTAGAATAAGCCTGGCATTTTAGGTTAAGAAAAAAAAGAAAGATTTAAGATGCAGTAAGAGAAATTTGCTCTAGGAGGATGTTTTGCATGCTGAGTGACAGAAATTAAGGGCCCTATCACACACACAAAAAAAATAAATCCCAAAACAAACAAAAAACCCCCAACACAACAAACCACCAAAAAAAAAAAATCCCTGCCCAGTGAAAGGAGCCAGTAGCAGTTTTAGTTCACAAGTGCTACGTGTGAATTTCAGGAGAAATGAACCAGAATTTATAGTTTTAGATACCAGTAATCCAGATTACTCCAGTAATTACCTGCACCTCAATAAAAGATGATCTGAACAACTGACCCCAAGGATCCTGTTAACTGTGCTCTGGGTAAATGGTTCAGAAGAAAACAGTGTGCAGTTCCATGACATCAGTTGTGAATGCCCTCACAACCCTAACACCAGCTGGGAGGAGATGAGGCAAAGGGGTGCCTCACAGATGGGTTGTTTGGGGTTTTTTTAAAGCTTTTATTTGTGGTGGGGGGGCTTTGTACCCAGATCAGTACAGGGTCCTTCTACCCAAATCTCCAGATGACAACCCATTGCTTGCTTTGCATCACATTCACACAACCTCAGTGCAATGCTTTCAGATTTGATTCGGGTGATGACCCTCCATCAGGAGGAAATGGACTCAAAGGTAGAAAAGCAGATAAATAATCTGCTTTTAACCTTTCAGCTACAAGGTATAAAGCTAAGTACTAACTCTTTGGTAGTAAGCAGAAGTAAAAAATACTTCATATTGAGTACAGACTTTCTGCTCAAGTTGCTTAGAGTTAATTTAGCATGATGCTCAGTTCCCACCCACCCCTTCCTTTTCCTGGTATAAAAGGATGCTACCTTCTGTAAACAATGTGTTCATCTAAGAGAGACCATCACGCCAAGAGATCACATTCCATGGCATCACTGACTTTTCAGGAGCAAGAAATAGTCTTATAGCTTAGACAGAGTGCAAATATGAGCATTACAATAACCACAACAAAGCCAAAGCAATTTCAAAACTCTTAAGTTCACAACTGACATTTC
>JANHGN010017312.1:11073-31116 GCA_024605025.1 Megaceryle maxima
AAAGGAATATAATGAAGGAAACTTTGCAAGCTAACCAAAGAAAGGAAAAAAAAAAAAAAAAAAAAAAAAAGGCAAATTCAGTTAGCAAAATGAATATAGATAAAATTGTTTTAGAAAGAGCTCTCATATCTCAAAACAGCAATGTACAAATGGATTTGAAAAAAATCCAAATTTTCTAATGGGTTGCAATTATAATAAAGAAGGAATGCTATTATTTCCTTCTGGAGGCATAATAACACTATGTAGTTTATTGGATAAATTTGAAAACACTTTTTCCAATTGCTACCTTCATGGCACAATTTGTAATTATAAGTAAAGGTTATAAAATTGTAACTGCTGTTAGTGTCTTCTGACAAGAAATTATTTCTGTCAGTTTAAACAATTCAGAGGGCAGAGAAGAGTCCAAGAAAAAGAAGTATATTACAGCATTTTGCCACAAAAATTGAATGAAGAAAATATGCCTGATCAGACCAGTAATCATTGAATTGTAGAAACATAGAATGGTAGGGGATGGAAGGGAACTCCAGAAATCTTCCAGCCCAACCCTCCTGCCCGAAGAAGATATCTCAATTCTTCTGTACAAATTGTTTATCTCTGAAATAGAAGACAAGAAAGGAAATGCATCAGAGAACTGGAGAGGCTAATAATACATTGTGAAGTTTTATGTAAGGAATTTATAGGAAAAAACCATCAACCTCTTCAGCCAAAATTGAATTAACATACCCATCTTTCCTCACATCTTCCTTCTTAATATTTTTTAAAAGGTTTTAGTAAAACAAATAATTTTATTGCATTTGCCTTTGCATTTGAATTCTGAACTTAGAGTGATAATGATAAGATTTTACTAAGCACTCCTAAAACTGGTCAAGAAATTATTTTGACAAAGATAAAACTGCCTTATTTTCATTTAGGGTTTCTTACACCATTTTTTTTTTCTCTGAAAAATCAGAAATACTTACAGTTTTAGAATTTTCTTTTCCCAAAAGTTAAGATTTTCTCAAAAATTAACTGTTCTTTGGGCTCAGTTCAGTGCCTAGGGATTAACACAGAGATCCATGGAATTAGGCATTATGAATATGACATGAACTACACAGTTCTGCCTCCAAAGGATTAGCATCTAAGAGTAAAAGTGGGATAATGGTTGTCACAAATATGTTGTTTCTGCGAAATTGTTTTCAGTTGCTTTGTCTTGGTCTGCTCTTGACAACATAGACAAAGACTATAATTTTGCATGACTGACACTATTTATATATCAACTTTACTGACCAGTGAGATTAAGGGACATCTTGGTACTTTGTCTTTCATCATTGTCTTCACAGCTGTTCAAGAGAAGCAAGAAAGACAATATAATGAAGAGAAGGTGATAAAGCCTAGACCTCTCCCACCTCCATTAAAATTAATATATCATCCAGCTTGGAATTTAGGGTAGAAATAGTACTTTTTAAAGTCCAGCAGACAAGGTCTGAATAGCTTATTCAGACTAGCTAATGAGTTAATTCTTACAAGTTTTTAATTCTTAAGTTACCATATTGGTCATGCAGCAGACTGTTACATATGTTTACCTGTAGCCCATGGATACACAGTACTTTTGTGAAGTAAATTATCTCATTCCCTCTGAAAGGATCGCCAGCATTCTTTTTTGATGAGTTGAGCAAAATTTATTGCCCTATCAACCCATAACATTCCAAGAAGAACAAAAATAATAATTCTACAACCAAATCCATTACAAATATTTCATAAAATATTACAGGAAATGCTACACATCTAATTACTGCAACAGATTTAAACATCTATTCAAAACCCTTTTTTGACACTTTCCTCCAATCAAGGACAATGTTCTAAGCGCTGAAAAATTATTTGAGGGTCTTCTGCTCCATTATTATAGCTGTTTCACTTTAGGCGAACAAATCGGATTAAGGATTCAAACATAAATTTCTGAAATTCCAATTTGCTTGAAACTGACCCAAATTGCTATTGTGCTTTCTTATCCAAATGTCCACAGTTTAACCCTTTGATTCTTTATTTGAATCAATGTGCTCCTTTTAATATTTTTGTTTTAGATTAATATGCATTCTCTGGTAAAAAAAAAAAAAAAAAAAAAAAGTTTTATTCTATTGAGAAAGTGTTACGAGAGATTCTGTTAACCAATTGTATTTGTAAATTTGAATTCAAAAAGAAAATAAGCTTCTTCTTCAGAGACCAGGCTGTAAACTTAAAAGGTACAAAAAGTTCACATACTGTTCTATGACAATGTTTTAATTTAGATAACCAGATGCATGTGAAAAATCATGAATCTCTCTAGAAGAGAGAAAAGTCAGTTCTTGAGAAGACCACCTACCAAAGACAGTATGTCAAGATTCCTTGATGCCATTAAATATTAAAGGATAAAATGCAGTTTTTCTTAATTTCTAAAGTGTCAAGGCTATCTCATATTTGAACAAACATTACGAATTTTGTTCTTCAGCCTCTCTTCCCCAGTTGGCTGCCTGACAGCTTGTCTTCTAAAACTTCCCTTTAAAGTCTTTCATTTTTATATTGTAGACTACATAATCTGCTGAACTCCATCTATAAAGTTGTACTAGAATACAAAATATCAAAGCATTCCAAGAAGGAGGCAGTTCACTGGGTAGTGATTCATCTGACATAAATTCCAACCCAAGTTACTTATCCAAGATCGCTTGGGTAGGTAATTTATTCGCCATATAGTGTTTACTAATGAAAAGGGCTATATTAAAAAAAGGTGACACTTATATGACACTTACATGACACACTAATTATGTGTTTTAAGTTAAATGTTTATATTAACTCTCTTACTCGGAAGTCTAAACCAATAGAAAGAGAACACATAGTATTTCACTTCATACAGTCCACACATAGAAATGTTCTTTTTTACAGTATACCAGTGGCTGAACAATAAATACTTTATTAAGGTGAAATGTCTATGTAATCTTTCTTAAAATACCACATTTAACTCCTAAGCTCTGACCTGGACATACCTACTATATTTCCTTTTTGAAAATGAAAATTCTATCACTCAAAAGCCAAAGCATGTCTGATTATCCCTAGTCATTTCTTCATCTTCCAGTGACCTTAAATAGGCAAACAGTCCTATTAAATTCAGTGTGGGACCGGCCTTACTACAGGCAAAGACATTAAAAAAGGAAAAGCATTCCTGGCTCACCAGCTTTTTTTCTGTCTATTAAGCCAGCTAAGGAACATTTTAAACTTTACATATATAATTTCTAGTGACAACAGTTTTCGATTTACTGCACATTTTCAGCATCTGTTCAACATATCCAGATTTCTTTGGAATCCAGGAGACCGAGAAGATAAATAATAATAAGAAAATTAATGACAGCCTTTTCTTGTGGCAGACCTAGAGATCAAGAACAAGATGTATATTCTGTTGTGCTCTGCTTGAGGGCTGGTGATTACATGTCCAAGGTGAAAAGCTCCTCTGCATTATGAACCTTTTAGTTACAAATGAGCATTTATTGATGCATATTAAACTTGACACATTAACTCGTGGATGAATTGCATACAAAGGGAGCTGCTTAAGACTATCGAGATTGAGTGAAATCTAAGTGCTAAGTAGAGTTAACATTATTCCAAAGTGTATTTGTTGTTTAAGTGTCTAGTTTAGCTTAATTTTCTGGCTTTAATCATGCATAGTGCCCCAGGCTGCCAAAAAGGCAGCCATCAGCATTGCATAGCAAAGGCAGCTTAGTGCTGTCAGACATCTTATCTCCCCTGCTGCATGGGCGATAGCTTTTATCTGTGAGTATAAACATTAAAATGGAATTATAAACCTACCTCAGTCCTACAGGAGATTTACATCTGTTTGTCAGATATGAAGAAACTCCTCCCATTACAGAAAGGCTTATGTGTCTGTGTGCTTACTTTGTCCGTATGTATGTTTGGACAGTAAAAATGACAGTGAGTGGGAATCTATCTGGAAAAAGAAATTCTACTTTAGGAACTTTTTGGAAATAGCTAGCTAAGCCAGAGAGATAGTTTTATAGAACACTCCCAATCTAACTTATAGAATGCAATTTAAAATATCTAAGCATATTATTAATGTGGCACCAAAGCTTAATGTGTTTTAAAACCTTTTTCTCTTTAATGCACCATTCCAATTTTTATTTCAGTGTTTCTCATGCACAGCACCTCAGAGCATAATTTAAAATAATGAAATAAAAGAGAGCAAAGGCACTAGCACATTAAATCCTAAGAGTTTAGAGATATATTTTATTATCATTCCTTTAACAACTTCCATTGTCCCCTTCTCACTGGCCCTGCCTGCAGCCTTATAATTATTAGATCCTTTATGCTATAGAGCTACCATTTGGAAGAACCTCCCTACATCTTTTAATGCAACATTACTTATTTTTTCTAACCTTGTTAAGAGTTTCCTACTCTTAGTTGCTTTCTTCTTCTGTTGCAACTTAACTCTGATAATACAAAGAATGCTGTTTGTTGAGCTGGGGTTGTCAGGAAAAAAAAAAAAAGAAAAAAAGAAAAGGATGATACTGGGCTGTCTCTTCTCTCTCTTTCACTTTCACCCTTTTTCCTCTGAATGGAGTGTGTATCAGACCAGGTAATAGAAAGTGTGAAGATCTCATCCATCAGTAAACAAAATTACTATTTTCCTAGTTGGCAACCAACTTCCACTGAAATTTTGAAATATTGACATTTCATTCAGAGACTCTGAATTAAACACCAGACTGGATGCAAATGATGAAAAAGGTGGTTATATGTTTAACTGAAAGAACATAAGTATTTGTCTTAATGTCAACTGAAATTCTTGAAGAGGAGTTCTTCTCTAAACATTTTTAGGAGTCCTTCAAACAATTCTATTGGGTTATCAAAGCCATACAAAGGGTTTTGATTCCCAATTATAATTAGAAATTAATTGAAATAGGGTATTGAAATCCCTTATGTAGTTCTGTATAATCAATTCATGTACTGTGGATAAGCAGAAATTAATAGGAGATGTTTGCCCCCAATGCATTGAAAGCCTTGGCTTTCAGTTATACTGAAAATAAAGTTATTATATTTTTGAAGATTCTAACAATTCTAATGTTATTCCCTACTTTTAAAATGACAATGAAGAGCTCAGCAACAAATAGAAATGCAAACTGTCACATTTTAAAGTGTCAAACATGTATTTATGTAGCAGGTAGAGATGGTTACAGTAGGAATAAACTCTACTAATTTAACAAGACAGGAGAACTTTTCTAATTAAAAAAAAAAAAACAAACACACAGAGAAATGCATTATTATGTTTAATACAATCTCTTTGCTTTTTTTTTTCTAACTTAATACCTTCCAAAGAGCTTTGATTGTAGCAGTTTTTAACCTTCTGTAGAAGCACTGGACATTTCTGCCCTGAGATTTAATGCAGAAATGTCCCCTCAAATCAAGACAAGTCTCATCAGACTGGGATTGTTACTGTCCTCCCTCACTAAAATCAGTAGTTTATACCAAATAAATTAGATCACACTTAGATATATGAACTGTTCTTGGTGCCACTGCTAACTGCATTTAATGTGTAAACACATTAAAATAAATACATAAAAATAATAAAATTACCATTTCCATTTGGAATATGCTCTCTTGATGAGAAAAACAACAAAGTAGCCCATTTTATTTTCACTGAATATTTTATATATATGGACACAAGCACAGAATTATGGAAATAGTCTAGCCCCTCTTAAAATCAGAAGAAAAAAAATCCCTTTCTCTTTCTGTAGACATTGAATCAAACCCCTTACAATCAGTTCCAGTGAAAACAATGGAATTGCTTGTGACAGAATTTAGCCAGAACGTTTAATAATTATTCTCATAGTATCTGAAGCAAAAAAAATAACATGGTGGAAATTAAAAAGATAAAGGTGCTATTGTAAAACAAACTCAGGGTTTTTTTTAATGTTAATTTTTGTCTTGTGATGACTAAAATAAAACAAATTTTTAAAATAGTTCCTAACAACCTAGTGATACTGAAAGAGAGGAAAATTTTACACTCAAGAGATAATTGGCATATTTAGCTAATCTTTTATTAATGTATCACAGTTGTAACATAAGTCTCATCTTGGAAAAGTCAGCATGGATGTTTTTATGTCGTTATGCTGTGACTCCACTTTTCAGTAATTCTCTGTAGATTCAGTTTTTTGTAACAAAAGATAGATTTTTCATTTTTATATGTACTGCATACTACACAATTCTATTCAGTGAAGAGCAGGTTCCTTTCAGTACTAAATCTTTAGGCAACACACTCCTATTGTGGGAACTATGCAGAATTTTCACTGGCACATTGTAATCTAAAGAAAAACAATAATAATTACACTTTATGCTTTTGATATAGAATATTTTATCCAAAATCATGTGTTATGAAATGTGTGAAACAATACATTCTCAATCACAAAAGGCAGCAGATCACCAAAAGGTGTGTGGCATCTCAAAAAGCTATACAGAAAGGTAATCAATTGTCATTCTCTAGTTCATTAATATGAAAAATTCAGCTCTTAATTTTTCAATCAGTATTTCAGAATAACAGATCTCTCCAAGACAGCAGTAATGTGTGCTATAAATTGATGATACATACATACTTGACAAGCTGTCACTGGACAAAAAGAATAAGAAAGAATTCCTTATTGATGGAAAGACAAAGAAAAATTCCTCTTTCACCTGAGTTTGAAAAGAGAAAGTGTATGGAATGCCCTCAAGTGTCCATTACAATTGCTTATCAGGGCTGCAAACAAAGAGAAGTGAAATAGCATCTACAGAATCCATTCCATATTTTAAACATAGCCACCAAGGACAGAATTTGGAGAATCTGATTAGTGTTACTTGAATACTCACATTGGAAGGATAACACCAATAGCATTATACTTGTGCATTGTTTTTTGCTATCTGGATTGCAGTACTCTCATTAATTGGGAATCCAGATAACTGGGTATCTACAAAGGACATATCATCTAGGAACTTGAAAACATAGTGTAAGCATGCAATCGGTCTTAATAATTAGGTATGATGTGTATGAAATTGCATTTTTAGAACTACAGAATGCTTAAGATTGGAGGAGACTCCCTGAAGTCATCTAGTACAAACACCTGCTCAAAGCATGGTCATGACACTTCAGATGGAGTTGCACAAATGCTGAATAGAGGGGAAGGATCATATTTGCAGGGCCTGCAAGCTACACTCTTGCTAATGAAAGCTCAGGTTGCTATTAGCCTTCTTTTCTGCAGATCACATTGCTGAGTCCTCTTCATTTTGCTGTTCACCATGCCCCTTCAGTTCTCCTCTACAAAGCTGTTACCTAGACAGTTGCACTGTTATGTGGGATAATTCTACCCTAGATCTATTAAATTACATTTGCTTTTGTTCAATTCCATGAAGTCACTGTCAGCCCATCTTTTCACCTTGTCTAGCTCACCAGCAGCCCTGCCTTCTGCCCTATTGACCATGACCCACAATTCAGTATTTACCATGAAATTTCTGAGGATACATTTCATATTCCACATTATTAATAAAGTCATTCAACGGTTTTGGTTCCAGGATCAGTCCCTTAGAAGTATCACTAAGAGACCAGCTACCAGGCATCCTTTCAAACGTCCATTCACTATGTAGTCCTCTTATACAGTCCACATCTCACTGGTTTGGCTGCTATGACACATTGGCAGATGGGATCAGGAGCCTTGCTAGAGTCAATGAAAACAAAATCTGCTCTCTCCTTCTTCACAGAACAGGCCCTCTCATCATGATTTGCAAAGAGACTATTCATCCTTGGTAAATTCCTGACAGCTGGTCCTGATTGCTGTCTTGTCATTAATGAATTTTAAAATGGCTTCCTTTGGATTTGCTTCATAACATCCTGAAGGACCAAGGTGAACCTGACTAGTCTGTAGTTGCCTGGTTCATCCCTTTTGCCTTTCTTGAATACGACTGTGATGTTTGTCTTTTTCCAATTACCAGCAAGTTCCCTGATTGGTATGATCTTTCACGTTTGATGAAGGATTGGTCAGCTCTCTCAGTATGTCCTCTGTCACTAGTTTCCTCACACACACCAAATAGTGAATCCTTCTTTTTCTTAGTCTTTTTGCTGCTGTTGTGATTATAGAAGTAGGTATCAACTAAAAGTAAGTGATAAGATGAAATAATTTTCTAGGGTTTTTATTTCTTTAAAAGACAGAGAGGAAAAAAGTTTCAGTCAAGTCTATTTGTGATCAGGATCTAAAGGTGAGGGAGAAACATGCAAAAATTATATTTTTATAGGTTGCTAATATTAAAAACCAAGTCAATACTCAATTAGATTTTTCATTAATCTGAAGTCCATGTTCCACAACAATTTTGTTCCAGAAAATATTACTTAACAAATATTCCTAAATTAAAAAAAAAAAAAAAAAGCAAAACAAATCCAAACCACAAAAGATATGGTAACATTCATTTTCCATTAATCATTCTAAACTGTTTACTTTTCTTTGTAAATCAGAAATAATTCTAAAGCAGTATAAACTGATGTAAATTGGGCTATGACAGTTCCCTCCATCTCCTGCTGTAGCAGCATCTGCATTTATTTGGTCTTCCAATGAATCAATTCAACTTACTTAGCTTGCAGGAAACTATTCTATTTCTTTCTTGGGCTAGTTTCCTGCTGCCTTTGCAAGTGAACAGAAACATCAGAGAGCCAAGATAAGCAAATGTGCCAGAGCAAAGGGTGCACTGACATTTAGGTTTGCCTAATCTTTCATGAAGTTATAACCTGAATTCATTTCCAAAATACAATGTTAGGCTAGATATTTGAAATTCTATGTTTGTACATACATTTTGTTAATTCTTTCTATTTATTATTACAGTAGCAACAAAAAGTCTTTTAGACCTGTCTGTGAGGTTTTGTTCAAATACAGAGTAAGATAAAAGTCCCCATCCAAATGGACATGGCGAAGAAGAGACAGAAAAATAGAAGTATGGGATCTTCTCCAGACAGTATCTGTCAGTGTCTGAACCAAAAGCAGAGCTTAGGTCCTCTTCATTCAATTTGAGGCCTGTCTGATAATGAGAAAACAGGATTATAAATGCACTTTCTACTCAGAAAGAGTCAGCTCACCACCTATGAATATCGGACTTGTTCTTCTATGTGACTAGGTAATATCTTCTAAATACTGGTAAGCTTTGACAGTTTAATCTTAGTCCTCAACAAAGTCAATAGCTAAACCAGTAATTCAGTTCCAGCTCCAATTTATTTTAATAAAACAATAGAGACACCAGGTGCTCAGTCACGCAGTCTGAATCTAAGCAAGTATATAACATGTAGGGATAAGATACCTGGGCAGCAAGTATAGCTGTGAAGTTGTAAGGGAAGCTACAAACAAGCTGTTGAGATGGACACTCATCTGCGTTCCCAGTGCTGTCACAGAACATAACTTCAGTGAGTATAATTTGAAAAACGGTGAGTTAGTTATGAAATATCCAGATGCTATGGAACATATAAGTATTCCAACAGGAGCTATAACCTATATAATGTAGGTTTTAAATGGACAATGTCAATAGGACATAAAACCACCTTTAAGTCTTTGATTAATACAATTGCATTTAAAAATATACTTAAGAGATTAAGCCTTCACTACTGAATTACAGCCCTGCTAGGATTTTATGGCAATAGTAGCATCATAGATCTTTGACAGTGTATACATAGTTAATTAATGTTTTAGAGGAGAAGGTAAGATTTTTAATCTCATCATAATAGAGCTTTTATTTTATTTACAGCTCAGATGAAAATGCATCATATTGTATGAATTCTCTGAGGTGTACCTCTGTAAAGAAGATGAGCCAATCAGGTGACCATTAAGATTAGTTCTCCTTAACAATAGCCCTCTGCTTTTCCAAATCTGAACTACTAATGATCTTGAAGAAGCAGAACTACATCAGTGATGCAAGAGAAAGACCATGTCCTCTTATAAATGTTCTATGTCAGGAATACATTCCTGGGCTATCAATCCAATCGCAACATGTACATTAATTTCAAAGGGGCTTAGGTTGAACATTGTGCAGCTAGAAATCATTGTCACGTATAGAAAAGTTCCATTTGAAAGAGAAAGATACTGTTTTTGAAGATTGTCATCTTCTTATGAAGGATAATTGAACTGGATGGCCTTTTGGGGACAGAAATATAGGGACAAGTGCTAGAGAGTCTAGGATCATGGTTGTTGACTGAAGCTTATTTGAGCACTACAGTAATATAGTGATAAACAGCAATTAATAAATAAATAGCAAATGCCTCTTGAACTTTAAAATCGAGGTCAGATATGTCTCTCAAGCATATGTTCTAATGCCATAGGTTATTTGTTTTGGTGCAGGAATTAGGAGGTATACTTCTCGAGGTTGATGTCAGAAAGTCAGACTAGTTCATTGCATTGTTCCTATAGCATGTAAAATCTATGCAAGTATGAACTTTTGAGCTGAAATTGCATACCAAATTATTTGTTCTCCTACCCATTAAAAAAATCTCTCCTTTATTTGAGAGACTTGACATACCAGAATAAAGTGCATCAGACTGCTTTCTGTAGTATCTATCAGATCCATTGTGAGGAAATTACCCTTTACATATCTGTCTGTATACACATTGCATAAATTGCCAAGTTTTGCAAAAACTTCTCTACTGTTCTTTCCTATGATGTAGGCTGCTGTTTTAAAAGATACTGTGCTATTTCATCTGTAAAGCACTGAATTTTAATGTATATTTGATAAGATTTTGGATGAAATAATGTTTAACATTTTGTATTTTATAATTATTTGTACTTGCATGTTTTATTAGTTATTGGTTTTGGTTTGGTACTTGCAAGCTGCTAGCAACAGACTGTTTATACTGTATTTGATTATACAGTTAAATAAAACAGTTTTACACAATGTCGTGTAACCAGAACTACTCAAAAAATCAACTTAGCCTTGATCTCGTAAAATCATGAGTGGTTTACTTGTACAACCTGCCCTTTTCAAGAAGACATTCTGTAGCAGGAATGTGCATGAAAAGGGCTTTTATTTTATTCTTCTGTAAAGAGTAAACTAAAATGACATGATCAGTCTTGTATGAATATTCCCTCTGGGACTTTTGAGAAAAGTAAAAAGAAACCTGATTAATTTCTGGACCAGAGCATAAAAAGTGCTAGCAAGTTTCAGTGCAAATTTAGAGATGCGGGACTAGATACAACTAGATCAGTACATTGAAAAGGCCCAAGTAGATCCCTTTATGGAGTTTTATTTTTCAAAAGATTTTTATTTTCCCCTCATCAGAAGACATCGGTTCTGTAATAATCAAAACTCTCCAAGAAGATACTTCAGGAACATTTATCTAAATCATGTATGTTCTCTGGGACTAGAGTAGAACTAATTGTCTTTGGAATCTTTTTTTTTCTCAGACCTGACATAACTAAAGGATCAGAGCATCTGACTTCATATTTCAATAACTGCAAATGTCACATGAGCTGGAAATAAAAATTAAGAATGGTGAATACCTGATTATGTTAAAGAGGTAGCAAAAGGCCTGAACAATTCTGGCCATGGTGGCTACGGTACTTATGGGAAAATATCCAAATCTGAGTCTCCAACTGCCTAAATCAAGATGGTCCTTATTAGGATTTTTTATATTTTCACTTCTGCATAGTAAAACTCTAACCCCTGCAAAATGGGTCACTCTCCTGATGAATTCTAAACTTGAAAATCTACAGAGAAACAGGAAACATTTCCAACAGTTCTAAGGACCTGGAAAATAGGGAAAAGTAGTGATGTAGTTACCTACATAGTGATTAGATACCTTCAGATAAGTCCTGAGAAAATTCAAAGTCACATTGTTTTTCATGATCAATAATTTTTGCATAGGTAGTCTGAAGCAGCATCTAAAGCTTTGCCTTCTTTCTCAAGGTTTATCTGATCTCTTTAATGTGGCTATGAATTTTTCAAGACAGATTTTTTAATGTTATTGTTATTTCAATATTTCCTGATTTAGAATACATCAAAAATATAACACCACCAGAGTTTTCCAACACTTTATTTTCAGACTTTTGCTCTTGATCTCAGGAAAGAAAACTAAGCAAATCATGATTGTCTTAATGTCTAAAAGCTTTAGCTTCATTTTGAAATTCCAACACAATTTCAACCTTACAATATTTGTTTAGTCCTTTTACAAATTCTTCAATGTATGTTTTCACAACTTGCAGAGTACTACCAGGGCTACTAACCTACTCACTCTGTTACTAATACTGAGTAAAACCATCATAGATTAAAACTCTTTACCTTTTTCCTTCATGAGGAAGATTATAGTATGGAAGAAAAAACTGACTGTTTTGAAAGCAACTCTTACATCTGATGGCCACTAATGGCAATTTTTGCTTGTTGCTCAAGGTCAGAAAATTGCTGAAGTAGGTGACAATCCTTAACCTTGTCCGAAATGTTACATAAAATACATATTGTTGGAATTTAATTGGTCTGTGTTTTACTAACTAGAAATGTGAAATCAGAGTGGAAAGTCTTACAAGAAGTTGCATTCACGAGCTCCACTGAACTCAGTCCTTACAGTATGTGTTTCTTATAATTTTAGAAGCAGAAATTACACAGAACAGTACCTTTTACCTACAAGTGTTAATAGCCTTTTCAATCTCTCTCTAACCTACAGCTATAAATACAGACTAACATGAGAAACTGCCACTTTTTTATTGAGTTACATTGGCATAACTATGCCAGCAGCGCCTCAGAGCACAGACAGTGTGTATAGTAGCAAAAAGAATTTCTCCCTCAGCAGTTTATCTACCTCCCTTCAAAATATACTATAAACTGGCAAACTCTCTTCTGCTAGGAAAGCTGCATTCATGTAAGGTTTTCCCCACAACACAATTATTTCAGCTGGGGTATGGCTTTCTCACATTATATGTTGATAAAATAAGGCAGTAAAACTTGTGGATCAAGCTAAGCTATCTGCCCTTGCTCTCTTGGTCCATTTTGATCTATCTGCCATCTTGCTGTCAACCAACTTTGTCTGTCAAATCTCAGTACAAGGAGCCTGATTTAAATTTAACAAAGAGCAGAAAAAATGATCCATAGGTATGATTAGACTTTAAGATAGCTGAATGCTATGAATTTCCTAATTTGTATCTCCAGTAAAATGATATGCTTCCTAAATAGTATTGTCAAGGTTTACGGTTAGGGCCAGCTGTGAGACCTGTAATAGATGATCTCTGTTAAACCCCTCCCTCCCCCACGGGGAAGAGAATGGAAATAAGGGAGAGAGACTTATCAATTAGAAAATAAAGATAGAGGTTTTATGAAAATTATGGAATGGAGTATATACAAATATATACAAAGCCTGTATTGAACCCAGCCCTCTCTGATGGCAATTACATCACTGCCACCACTGATGCTGTGGAACAGGCACTGAGGAATTCCCAGAATGGACTCAGTGGTAGATGGAAACTGGATGCAGGAGGTGGATTCTAGAACTTGATTCGGGAACACATGGACTGGGATCGAAAGCAGAATGAATAGAGTCCTCCTTGGGTGCTGACTGTTAAAGAAGAGACCTTAACTCTCCTGACCCCCAGCTTTATACTGAATATGATGTATATGGGATGGAATACCTCATTGGTCAATTTAGGGTCACCTGTCCTGTCCTTTCCTCCCCACAGGTGCAGCCTTTTACTTTCTGAGCCACTTTCTCCAAGTCCAAGATAGGCGTGTTCCCTTGAGTAAAAAATCAGGTAGATGTGCTAAGAGACCTTCATGGATGAGCAAGGAGCTTCTGAAGGAAATCTCATGGAAGAAATAAATTTACAAGGTCTTGTCACTTGGGAGAACTATAGGGAAGTTGTCAGGATGTGTAGGAAGGCAACAAGAAAGACCAAAGCCCTCTTAGAACTAAAACTGGCAAAGGAAGTAAAAGAGAACAAAAAGGGCTTCTTCAAATATATCAGTAGCAAAAGGAAGAATGGTTCAAGTGTGGGCCCTCTGCTCAATAATGTGGAAGCCCTAATAACAGAGGATGCAGAGAAGGCAGAGTTGCTGAATACCTTCTTTGCTTTGGTGTTTAATCCTAAAACCAGCCATTGTGAACTCCAGACCCTGGATGTAGGAGAGAAAGCCTGGAGGAGGGAAGACTCTCCACTAGTCACTCTCCACTTTAGCTCCTAAGTTGGTAAATGTTACAATTCTTTTTGTATGGTTGGTTGGTTGGTTTGTTTTGTTTTTTAAGATAAAAATCGTATCATACTGGTGAATGGGGCTAATGTGATCCTTAGCTGGGTAACCCCAGCAAAGTGCACCAAAATAGTCTCTGCTGTGTTTTCTTGATGTTGATATAAAGAGGAAAGAGATTTCATTCAACTCAGTCATGGAAATTCTTCATACTTTTAAAGATCCTCTCTTTCTTTATATATCTAGATGTATTTTAAAAATAAAATTAAATATAGCTAGGTTGTGCAGCAGTCTGATGTTAGCATTATGTGATTTTCTGTGTTTATTGCAATGTTTTAGCTATGGTTTGTTGACTTTTTTGTTGATGTATCCTCATGTCCAGGCAGCTAACTCTCTGATATAACACTTCTGTCATGGTTCAGACCCAAGTGGGAGCTTAGCACCACATGGCTGCTCACTCACTGCCCCCTGCCCCTGCTTCCCCTGGTAGGATGGAAAAGAGAAGGAGAAAAAGGAAAAAAGCCCATGGGTTGAGATAAGAAGAATTTAATAGAAAAATACAAAAGGAGACAAAACAACAATAATAACAATAGTAGTAATGAAACAATGTATAAAGACAGTGATATTGAATGAACATGACCACCTAAGTCTGCATTGACCTCACAGCCTGTTAACGGCCTTGCCTGGCCCACCCCCTGCCCTAATGTAGTCGCCATGACAACAGTGTAGTATTGACTATCCCACTGGCTGGTTTGGTTGTATATCCGGTCTGTGTTCCCCGCCCTGCTTCTGGTGAAAATTAACCCTATCCTAGCCAAACCCAGGACATTATCCATGCTTTAATCTATATCATCTACGTCATGCCTAGCAGAGTTATTCAATAATTGACATAATATAATTTAATTCACTGGCTATTCTCACACAAAAATAAATACCCTTAAGGCACAGATTGGTTTCCTCTGTCCTGCATAACCCCCTTGGTACATCAAAATCCTTAAGCAATATCAATCCCATGGATGATTTTGCCTTTGTCTGTAGCAGGACTAACCCAGACCATCTTCTCTAATTTAATCTTCATGTTCACTACATGGACTTTATCCCTTTCTACTGTACATGGGATTTTTGACTGGGCAGGGCCAGCTCAATTGGCATATCCTTTTGTGTTAACTACCCAGGTGGTTTTGCTAAATATATGTCACAATGTTTGAAGGTCCCACTTCCCATTGCTTTCAGTGTAGTTTTCAACAGTTCATTGTATTGTTCAATTTTTCCGGAGACTGGTACATGATGGAGGATGTGATAGACCCACTTAATGCTCTACTCCCTTTCCCAGGATTCTATGAGGTTGTTACAAAAATGAGTCCCGTTATCTGACTCGATTCTTTCTGGTGTGCCCTGTCACCATAGGACTTGCTTTTCAAGTCCCAGGATGGTGTTCCAAGCAGTGGCATGGGGCAAGGGATAAGTTTGCATCCATCTGGTGGTTGCTTCCACCTTTTTAAACACATAGTGCTTGCTTTGGCGGGATTGTGGGAGTGTGATATAATCAATCTTCCAGGCCTGTCCATATTTATATTTCAGCCATCATCCTCCATACTACTGGGACTTTAACTGCTTGGCCTGTTTGACAGCAGCATGTGTTTCACATTCAGGGATAACCTCTGTGATAGTGTCCATGGTCAAGTCCACCCCTTGGTCTCAAGCTCTTCTATATGCTGGATCTCTTCATTGATGACTGTCCTGGTTTGAGTAAGAACAGGCTAATTCTGTCCAGTGATTTTACTTTTCAGCTCAGTTCTAATTAAATACACTTTCTGAAGTTAGCCTGTTTTCACAGGTAGTGTCAGCTGCTAGCAATGATAACACCCCATGTTTAGAGTTATTACCAAGGATTGGTGTGCAGACTAAAGCCAATTGTGTACCACATTGAAGGGTGCAGGAAAGTGAAAGGCCTCACCTGCAGGGAGGAGCAGACAGGGCAGGCAACCCCAAACTGATCAACAAGGTATTCCATCCCATATACGTCACATTTGGTATAAAGTGGAGCAATCTGGAGGGTCTGTCTTGCTCTCTAGGGGCTCGAGAGCTCTTGTTCCCTCTTGGACCACTTTGCCAGCTTGGCTTGGCTTGGCTCAGGTCCTCTTTCAGTTACTTCCTCGGAGCATCCAAGGAGGACGCTGTCTGTTCTGCCTTCGATCCCAATCTGTGTGTTCCTGAATCCAGTACCAGAATCCAGCTCCTGAACACAGCTCCTGTCTGCTGCGGGGTCCAGTCTGGGACTCCGCCGGTGCCTGCTCCACAGCATCAGTGGTGACGATGATGTAATTGCCATCAGGGGGGTTGGGTTCAATACTGGTTTTGTATATATTTGTATATATTACATTTTATTATTTTAATTTCATTTAAGCTGTTCTAGTTTCCTTTTCTAATTCCTAAGTCCCTCTCCTTTATTCCCTTTCTCTTCCCCTTTGGGGAGGGAGGGGTTTAACAGAGAGTGTCTGTTATTTGTCTAAGGGGATGCCCTGACCCTAAATTGTGACAATGACCTGAGGTGTCATGGACCCACCAAACTATACGTAATTCATCCTTACCTCATGTCCCAGGTTTGGGTTAATTATGACTCAGGCAGCTGGGAGTGACCACAGCTGGGAGGGGCCACAGCCAGGATAAACAACTGAACCAACCAATGGCATATTTGGTACCATACTGACTCATGACTTTTTATAAGGGGAGGGTTGCCTGGGGCAGGGGTTCCTGTTTTCAAATTGCTTCAGTTTGTAGCTTCAGTGCAGCCCTATCAGGGAAAGTTGGTGTCTCAGGCACAGGTAGGGCCTATGACTTGCTTTGTCTATCATTTCATTAGTACTATCATTAGTACTATTGTTTTCTTCTCCCTTTGTGTTTTTTTTTTTAAACTGTACTTATCTCAACCCTTGGGGTCTCACCTTTTTTCTTCCTTCTGATTTTCCTTCCCATCCCACAGGAGGGGATGTGGACGAAGGCGGGCACAGGGAACCGTGGGTAAGAGGCTGTGTGGTGCATAGCTGCTGGCAGAGGTTAAACCACATGTTGCTAGTACAAATACTCCTTAGCCACTCCAAGCTTGGCAGCTTTGACCACCTGCTGCTTTGATGTTCTTCAGTGGCCCAACTCTTGAGTACATGTGCATTCATATGATGTACTTTCACAAACAGATTCTCTACCCAAGCATCAATATCTTGTCATAATTCAGAGCCCACATGACCTTACCTCTGCACAGCCAATTCCTCTGCTTCCATTGTTGTAACCACACTCACAGGGCATTAGCCACCATCCACGAGCTGGTATAGACGTATAGCACTCACCATGTTTTTTGCTCAGCAATATCTAAAGCCAACTGGATGGTATTCACCTCTGAAAACTGATTTGATTTACCTTGTCCTTCAGCAGCTTTGACAACTTATTGTGTGGAACTCCACACAACAACCTTCCACCATTAATATTTTCCTACCATGCAACAGGACCCACCAGTGAACAGGGCACATCCCTTCTTGTCATCTGGTAATATGTGGTGGGGCCTCCTTGGCCTATGTCACCTTAACTTCTGGGAACATCCTAAAATGTTTGCCCTCTGGCCAGTTTGCAATCACTTCCAAGATTTCTGGGTAGGTGGGGCTGCCTGTTCAAGCTCGTTGTGTTATCAGTGCAACCCACTTACTCTATGGCATCAATTGCACAGTGTGTGGAGGAAATACTACCTTTGAACATCCAGCCCAGCACCGGCAGTTGGGTGCCAGGAGGAGATGTGCTTCAGTACCAATCACTGCCAAAGAAGCTTGAGCTCCTTCATATGCTGCCAGTATATCATTTTTTTTCAGTTGGAGTGTAGTTGGCCTTGGATTCTTTGTATCTTAGTCCAAAACCCTAGAGGTTGGCCTCAGGTCTCCCCAGGTGCTCTCTGCCAGAGGTTCCAGCTGCGATGCAAAGCTCATTTTTAACATCTTGTCATGCCCAGACAAGGGCTACAGCATTCACATTCTCCTGTTTAATTTGTTCAAAGGCTTGTTGCTGCTCAGGGCCCCATTTAAAATGGTTCCTCTTCCAGGTCACTTGGTAGAGAGGGTTCACAATCAGACTGTAGGGGCAAAAGGAGGAGAAACAGCAATAACAACAATAATAGTAATGAATCAATATATAAAGTGAGTGATATCAAATGAACTTGACCGCCTAAGGCTGCACCAATTGCACAGGCCTTGCCAGAGGCTGAGCCTAGCCTGGCCTAGCTCCTGCCCTTATATAGTGAGCATGACAACAGTATGGTATTGAAAACCCCATTGACTGGTTTGGTTGTCTCCTGGCTGTGTTCCCCTCCTAACAGCTGGTAAAAATTAACCCTATTCTAGCCAAACCCAGGACACTTCTCAGAATGGCCTGCTGCATCAGATGTGAGAAGTTTGAGCAGTTCCATCTTCAAGTATCTTTCAACTATCTTGCATTTTGTTTTTGATGTATTATCAGAGCTCTATTATTGAATGGTATTAAGCTGTTTCCTCAGGCATAGGACACCTTTTTTTCTGCACTGGTTCCTTTGAGATCTTAGCAGCAAATTTGGGTTTAATCCACTTCCATTTTCATTGCAGTTTTACTGGAAGCAGCTGTTACCCCTTCTTCAACAGTTTGCTGGCTGTCAGACAGCCTGAGGGACCCACCATATGACATCAATTCTTGCTTCTAAATATACACCTGTACAGTGTGTTTTCTTGGGGCAAGAGTAGAGCAAAGGGACTCTCACTTCTTTTTTCACAACTGTCTTTTCATCTCTTGACTGGAAAACTGTATTTATTCCCTCTAGTTATACTTAGCAACTTTTCATCTTTTGAACAGAAAGGCTAATTCTGCTTCTAGTACAATCTGAAAATGTACTACAGCTTCATTGCCTGTTTCAGTAGTCATAAGCACCAACACTGCAAAATGCAAATCTGTTACTTCTTAAGTCTCATTTCAGCTTAATACAGAAAATTTAGGCAAATTTTGGTTAACAGAACAGGAGAGCCTGCAGGCATATCCCATGAGGCTTGATTTAACTATCAGAAAAGATGCATGTAAAATGGCAACATTTTACAGAACAGTAGGATTAATTGTAATAGTGAACATGTCAAACATAAATATAAAAATGTCAAAAAGTGAAAGACAATTCTCTAGCATGATAGGGACAAAAAAGACAGTAATATTGCAGAATCTTGTTATTGCATTTTTAGTTTCCTTGGCTTACCTGAGTGCATTGTATGACAAATTGATGGGTCATGGTAATGGAATCAAGAGTAAAGGCCAGAGAACAATCTTCCACTAAAAATAAAAATAAATTTAAAATAAACAAACAAACAAACAAAAAAAAAAAGGAAGTAGAAGTCCAGAATAATAGTACTTGTCAGAGAAAAGCTAATTCTGAATAAGTGTGATATATGTTACTATTTGCTAAGCTGAACAATGAGTTTACATTTGTCTTACTTTTAAAAGGTTGTTTCAGTAATTTAAGACACAACTCCATGCAGTACAAAAATATGCACTATATTAAAGAGGGCGTAAGAAAAATTTCAATTTACTGAACACCCTAATGAAAAAGACGGTAGACATATGAAATTAGCTATCTCTATACTAGCTTATCTAAAATGACCTTTTGTGCTCTTATTGGGAAACTGTTTACTTCTAAGATGCTGGTTTTAGATAATGGAGATGGAACTGGCCAGAATTATTAATCAGAAGTTTATATTTTTTTTTTATCACTGAATTTGTGACATGCAGACAAAATGGAAAGACATACAGATTGTTCTTTAGAATGTCTGTGTCTTTATTATTAATTTTTTATTATTAAAACCAAAAACT
>JANHGN010017314.1:0-22113 GCA_024605025.1 Megaceryle maxima
CAATGAGTAACCAACTAAAGCAATTAATTTAATTCATTAAACAAGACAAAAACTGGATTCTGGACATGTTTATTATTCTCTGACAGCTATAAAGGGAATGAAGACTCTCTCATTTAGGATAAAGAAAATTAATTTTTAGATGCCTAAACTATGATCTAAAGAGACATAACCAAGAATAACTTAGTCAATCCACTTTTTTTTGTGGATTTCAGTTACTTATGCTTAGGACCCTAGAACTGTGTTAGAGAATCTAGTGTCAGATGTGGTTTCCAAGACAGTTCTCCTGTTTAGCAAACCTCCCACCCACACAGTTGTCAAGGTATCACCAATGGCAAGAAACACCTATGTTTAGGCACCTGAATCCTAATCTCTCTGGTTTTGGATATGGATGTCGGGGTAGAGGTAGAGAGACATGTAAGAATAAAGAAAGTAAAAATTTGTTATGTTCATTTGATCACCAAGAAGTTCTAATTGTCCTAACTGCACTGTAACAGTTTTTCTCTGTAGTCGTGCTCTGGTTGAGATTTGTTTTATTCCAGCTTGTTGACCCACACTTGCTGGAAGGTGGAGAGCAAAGACAGGATGTTTCCTGCAATACAGACTACCAGCACTCATACCATTAATGATCTTGATTTTCATTGTGCTCAGTGAAAGGAATGTGATCTTCTGCACCCTATCAGCAATGCTGGGGTACACTGTGCTGCCAACAGACCTCATCATATCAGTGTGCAGGTTCTGATAGTTACATATATCTTGCTTCAGAATGGAGATATTTTTGTGGATAACACAGAGATTAGGACAAAAAAGCTTGTAAAGGAAGATTTATGGAAAAAATGCTTACAGGATAGTCAGGGCAATTAGAGCCTGTTGGTGCACTCAGGGCCCTGAGAAAGTCAGGGTATTTTAGTTTGTTAAGGATTATGACAGAGAGAGAGCTACTCAAGATAGGTAGGAGAATTACAGGTACAGTTCGCCCTCACTTGCTTTTTTTTACCCTGCAGCATATCAAGAAAAGGCTATCAATCAATTAAACTAATGGCCAGTAGATATGGAAGCAGCAAAACAAACATAAAAGAAAAACTATTCCATATCATATATTTCAGAATGAACTGCTAAAATTTACTGACACAGAATGTCATCACCAAATAGTGTGGTTGACATCTTAAAGGACTGGATAATTTTATAAGCAGTTACAGCATTTGTTGTTACAAAAATCTAAGACAATAAGGCATCTAGATCTTATGTCTCAGGGCACAGGAGTGAATCGCCTGACATCAGGATGAGCTTTTTCCCATAGTGTATATCACTATGATGTCAGCAGAGTACAGTGTGGTAAATTTTACTTCCCCTAATGGATCACTTAATGGACAATTACCAGAAGCATGGGGCTGGTTCAGAAGGAACAACAGTCCATTCTAAAGCAGCTCTAATGAATATATCAGAGGAAAAAGTCCATTAAAAAATCAAGTAAAGAATTATTTGTTTACCAACTATATCATATGAGATAAAATGAATAGAATTTATATTCATGATTTAAAAATCCTAACATCAAATCTAATTCCTTCAATTAACTTACTGAATGAGTAATGCTAAAACCTGGGTCACTAAAGGAGGCTGAACTGTTAGGGAGGGAGACGAGAAGAAATTATTGATTTAACTTGAGCACTGTGCAAAACCTATATGAATATGGTAAATCAAGAACCGTGCTTCAATAGTAAACATTTACTCTAATTCAGTATCTTTGTAAGAATGTAAAGCAAAGGAACTTAGGCATTTCAGTAGTATCTGCCTTTAGACAAGGTGAGTTTATAAAAATAGTTAAACATGTTAAGAGAATTTAAAGGTAAGTAAAAGTGTTAAATACTTTATGTGGGTAAAGACTACTTAAAGCCACTTGGTTTGATGTTAGAGTAACTCTATATTGCTTACAAAAAAAATTTTTAAAAGAGGATAAAAAAGCTGACATAAAAAAGATAAGCAAAGGCAGCACTAAAAAGACAATGTTTAAAATAAAAAGATGCCTAAATGAGGAAAACAGAAAAAAAAAAACAAAACAGTGGCATAAAATTTGGCAAGTTTAATGTAAAACCATCACACAACAGTCAAGAAAAAATAATGGGAACATCCTGGTAGAGGCATAAAACTAATAATGAATATTTTCTTAAACATATTTAAAAGAGAACACCCATTAGTAAGATGACAGATATGATCAAGATGCAAAAAGAGTCCCCAAGAAATATAAAGCTGTAGCATAAATACTAAATAAGTTCTTAATACACATTTTCATATTAGAGAAGTAACCTACACTTTTAGAGGATACTATATTACACTAAAATGTCAATCGGAGATGTTTTAGAAGAGTATAGTAACATAAAAAGTAACAAATCTCCCAGACCCATCAGTATTAACTCAAGTTCTAAAAGAATATTGTATTGGTGAATTATAAACTATGCTTGCAATTTAAAATTAAAACTGACTTGCTGCCAAAGGAATAAAAGATACTGTAAGGATGAATGTGGGAATCTTCATACCAGTCCAAATTCTGTATTTAGCAAATTTGTTGAAATTAATGTGTTGAGTAAAACAAGTAGACATATGGATAAATGTGATATAATTGGGAACTGGGAGCACAGCTCCCATAGCAGGAAGCTGTGACTCACAAATCTATTAGACAAAGTGAACAATCACAAGGAGAAGGATGTCCCAGTAGTTCAGGACAACTTAGCAGAGATCCAACCTTAAGTGAGATAAACCCGAATAAATCACACAGCTTGGCAGTGGGAAAAGATATGAAGCTGCCTTTCAGAAGCACAAATTAGCCCAAGTGCGGAGCTGAGCTGATACACCTATAGAGCCTCATAATCTCACAACAGGCTATTCAGCAAAAGCTTAAAGTGCTCCATGTTTTATTGCTCATTGTAAACAAAACGTATGTGGAATGGGGACAAAGGTTTGGAAACACAGTAAAACACTAGGGAATACCTTTTATTCAGGGCACAGATAAACTAGTGTCCATACTTAGAAGAACTGAGCTGTGTAAACTCCATGTAAACCACACAAGCAATCTTAACCATTTCACTCAATCACAGTGGCAGGATGCAGCCCTCAGGCAATTGAAGAGATCCTTGCAAGGAACACACTAACATTATAGATTGATGTGTTATGGGCTATATCTATGCTACCTGTCTGAACTAATACAAGAAATCTAGGATGTCAGAAGATTATCATAATAGGAAGCCTTTAGAATAACAGCAGAGAGCAAGGGGAAGCCCAGTGGCTCAGCTCCCCATCAATAATAAATTGGTTCATTTTTTCAATGGTCAAGCTGTTTTTCTGATTCTGTTATGAATAAAGGCAGGCTGCTCTTCAGGGCATACAAAGACCCATCATACAGACCCAAACCCTCCATGGAGCATTCTTTCATCAAGGCTAGAGGAGGTTTCAGAAGCTCACTTGTTCTGGCAAATAAACAGCTCAGATCAAATGGAAAGATACCTGCTCCATCCAAAAAAAAAAGAGATATTAGGCTTCAGTTATGTTTGCTTGCTGTCTTTCTGCCATCCTTCACTTCTGCAGTACTTGGTAAACCTCTATTAAGCTGGCAAAGCAGAGAAAAACTATAATAATACACCAGTGGTCAACAAGCCATCCTTTAAAGAAAAACACTGCTGATAAGATAAACAGCTTGTGATGTACTTAATTACAATTTTTCATACTCATTTAGCCATCTCCATATCACAGCACTAACAAAGTGGATTTCAAACAGGAAATAAGACTCCTTCCTGCTAGCCCAGAGGGCTAATTATAAAATAGCAACGTAGTTTTGTTTTTTTTTCTTCGTAGTGAGCGTATTTTTTTCCTAGTAGAATTTATTGAGCTCATTACCAAGCTGCTTATGAAGTGATTTGAAATGAGGCAACATTAAAGCATTCTGAAAATCCCTTGTACTTAGTCATCTTGACACTTTGTTTGAACTTAAAGCATTAATATGAAATAACTGCAGCAGCCCCATATTTCTGATTCTATTGTTTGACAGCACATTTAAAAGCTAAAAGATGATATGATCAAGGATTTTTAATCAGCACAGTAATTTGTAGGAGTGTCTTGAGTATTCATAACTTTGAAAAGACCAAAGGGACATGCCTGTGAGAAACAAGACAGGTACAATGCATGTCAGCCCAGAATAACATGGCAATGTGAAGTAGGGAGTACAAGCAGTGCTGGAACTGAGGGGGGTTTTATTGCTTTTTACAGGCAAGACTGAAAATTGAAAGATACACATCAAAGCCACTGAAGAACTCCACACACTGTACCTTATTAGCCTGGTTTTACCTTCTGTAATCACATTATATAATATGCATCACCAGATTAACCTGCTTGGGGTCAGCAGAGGGGCCACCATAAATATATTTGAAGTGAAGCCTGTGAAGATTTTCAAAGTGGAAAAAAAATCTATAGAGAAGAGTAGTAAAATCCATGGAAATCTATAGCATATTAAAGTGAAATCTGTGAATAGCTTTGCTTTTCATCGTTCCCCCCTCAACACCTCTGTGCAATATTGTTTGAACTAATAATTAGAGCCAAAGGAAATGCTTCTGTTGAAAGAAAGGGTATAACATCATCCTTCAGTGTAACTGCATTCTAATGTTCTGCCTGCCTTATTACAAAGCCTTTAAAGAAAAGGGGAAATAATTTGTGAGAGAACAAACGCACACTAGTACTACAAACACCAAATATATCACAGTGTGGTCTTTCCCCTAAAAAGGGCAAGCATCATCAAAAGTGATGCTCCACAAGAAAAGGGGCAGATTCCAGTCAAATGTGCACATTGAGGGTACATGAAGCTCCTTTCCCCTTCCACTGCTTTTGGCTGTCAGAGAGTGGGCGATTTGAGCCCTTCATGGGATGCACTCTGAAATGAGACCTCCAGCAGAACAGCTCAGAACATGCAATCTTCTGCAGCCCTCTTAGTATGCTTGATGACCTCTTATGCATAGCCGTAAACTAATAAGGAAACAGAGATAGATATATTGGGCTGTAGTCACAATCACAGAATGTTAAGGGTTAGAAGGGACCTCAAAAGATCACCTAGTCAAACCCCCCTGCCAGAGCAGAACCACCTAGATCAGGTCACACAGGAATGCATCCAGGCAGGTTTTAAATGTCTCCAGAGAAGGAAACTCCACAACCCTTCTGGGCAGCCTGTTCCACTGCTCTGTCATCCTCACAGTGAAAAAGTTTCTCCTTAAATTTCTCTGGAATTTTTTATGCTCCAGTTTGCACCCATTGTTCCTTGTCCTATCATTGGACATCTCTGAGAAGAGCCTGGCTCCATCTTCCTGAAACTCTCCCTTTAGATATTTATAAACATTAATGAGGACACCCTTTGGTCTCCTCCAGGCTAAAGAGACCCAGGTCCCTCAGCCTTTCCTCATAAAGAAGATGCTCCACTCTTAATCATCTTTGTGGCTCTGAGCTTAACTCTTTCGAGCAGTTTCCTGTCCTTCTTGAACTGAGGGACCCAGAGGGCAGAGTAAAGGGGGAGGAGAACCTTTCTTAACCTACTAACAACACCCCCTGTAATATACCTCAGTATGCCATTGGCCTTCTTGGCCACAAGGGCACATTGCTGGCTCATGGTCATCCTGCTATCCACAAGGACCCCCAGGTCCTTTTCCCCTCTGCTACACTCTAACAGGTCAGTCCCCAACCTGTACCAGTACATGGGGTTATTCTTCCCCAGATGCAAGACTCTACACTTGTAATCTTGAAAGAATTCATTACCTAAACAGGATCTAGCAAAGTCATTACTTAGGAGACCCCCATAGGAATTCCCAGGCAGTTTAGAGAAACAGTATTAAGCCTCTGTTTTCCAAACCTACACAGGTCTGTGAATAAAAGCTGATGCCTAAAAAAAAATGCATACTCCCTAAAAAGCCAGTATATTGCAACAAAACATGAACAAAGCAGAGAGGAAAGGAACAAGAAACAAATAAATGCTATGGTTGGACAGCTGCAGCGTTTGAACCTCTCCACCTATTGAGCTGCTACACAGCTGGAGAAGTCAGCACTTGATCAGGAAGGTGGCTTGAGAAAGGATTTCAAGAATAAAGAGGTGTTGATTCTTCCATCAAAATTCAGCGCTTTGAAGAGGTTTCACCAATTAGAAAAGAAGATTTCCTCTCTTGATTTATTACAGTAATGACGTACTACATGTAGATCAATTTACAATGGCAGCTGCTGTCTTAATGAAGATTTCAATGAAACTCTGAAACACTGTGTCCTGATTTGAGTTAGAACAGAACTAATTCTGCTGAGTGATCTTACTTTTCAGCTAAATCTCTTCTAACTGCACTTTCTGAAGTTAGCAGCATGTTTTCATAGGCTAACTGATTCTAGCAGTGATAACACTTCTTGTTTAGAGCTACCACCAAGAACTAGTGTGTAGACCAAGGCCACTGCTGGATCTTGTGTACCACATTAGTGGGGGTACAGAAAGTAAAAGGCCACACCCACAGGGAGGGGAGGAGACGACAGGACAGTAAAGCAGAGCAAGAAGGGCCTCTTCAAATACATCAGTGGTAAAAGGAAGACTAGGAAAATGTGGGCCCACTGCTGAATGATGCAGAAGACCTGGTGACAGAGGATGCAGAGAAGGAGGAGTTAATTCACTGCTAGGACCAGCCATCAGGAATCCCTGACCCTGGAAGTAAGAGTGGAAACCTGGAAGGAGGAAGTCCCTCCACTGGTCGATGACAGGTTAGAAATCACTTGGTTAAACTGAACATACAAATCCATGGGTCCTGATGGGCTTAACCCACAAGTGCTGAGGGAGGTGGCTGATGTTGCTCTACCACTCTCCATCATTTTTGAAAGATCATGGAAAACAGGTGATGTGCCTGAGGACTGGAGGAAAGCCAATGTCACTCCAGCCTTCAGACAGGGCAAGAAGGAAGACCCTGGTAATTACAGACAAGTCAGCCTCAACTCCATCCCTGGAAAGGTAATAGAGCATCTCATTCTGGAGATCATATCTCAACACATGCAAGAAAAGAATATTTTCAACAGTAGCCAACATGGATTTACTGAAGGGAAGTTAGACCACTGGAACGGGCTGCCAGGAGAGAATGTGTATTTTATATTCCATATTAATTCTGTGTGAGGATGGATAGAATATTGATGATAAATCCATACTTTTTCACTACTAACCCCTTAATTTGAATTCCTGTCAACTGACAGTGATTAAAAGTGGTGACCATTTTTAGTTCAGTAGCTGGAATGAAAAGACATTTGCCAGGCTTCCTCTCATGTCAGTCATAAAATGGTGGGGAAATATCAGAAGACCTATATTGCCACCACATGCAGCTTCGTTAAGTTCATGTAGTGTGGAAAAACAAAGGTGTTCAGAAGTGTTGAGTTTCAGTTCAGCTTCTTATGTTTTTCTAAACAGTATTTAAAGATACAGATATTTATTTCATCATTCAGGAAAAAACATTACCTTAACTTTGAGCAATATTATATTGCTTTTGCCCTCAAAGAAAATATCTGTTTGCTTAATAGTTAATTTGACTCGTTTTTATGCTTGTTTTCTGCTTTTAAAATGACAACTGTAAAAATTAAGTCACCTGTTATACGTCTATATTCTTAATACAACGGCAGTACAATGTTGCTCAAGGTTAAAATAGTTCCAAAACTTACACAACACAAAGAATTATTTTTATCCTATTGCATAATTTTAATTGGCTATTTTCCTTTGTGAAACATACAGTTGGTTTTGTTTGTACTTCTTTGTGTGTTTTCCACACTTCAACAACATATAGGACAATTTTGGGTATACTTTTTGCTTCCTCTTCTAAAGAGGAAGAGAGATAGAGCAGTTCTCATCATTGACAGGTTCCATTGATGTATTTGGTGCAATCTGCAAAATATTAATTCCCTTCTAAAATAAATAATAAATAAAGATGGAAAAAAGCTAATTACCCACCCAATTGTGTTAAGAAGAGGTTATCTTTTAGATAAGGGGTGTTGCATCTCCTGATCTTATAAGGAAAGATTCTAATTTTATGGGTTATTCCATAGTTGTCTACAACACTGCTGGTGTTTTTCTCTGAAAACCCTTCTATTTTTCCCAAATGAGATATTATACAAATCTAACTCAGTGATGTAATCCTTATGCACTTCTTATTACTTGCTTGATATAGTAAGTTTCCCATTGGTCTTGTTGCTAAGTTTAATTTGTTGAACTGGTTGAAAACATAACATTGTAGTTTGCATGTAGAAGTGAAATGGCAGTGATTTTCATGTGAGGGTAGCAAGGAAATTCTCTGGAGTTCAAAGTATCAGTAGGAACAGAGCTATAGACAGCATGGAGCAAGGGATGCTCCCACTCCAGTGCTCCTCTGACAGCGATGTCAAATGGGGGTAAAGCATATGAACTCCAAGAACTACAGCTGCTGCCAGTCAGGATGAGGAGTTGATAGTGATCAATAGCATCAGAAAAGTTCATGCCTTCCAAAAAAATTCAGGGGATTTGGTAGTTAGAAAGACTGCAAATGTGACCACCCAATGAGAGAGGAAGGAGGCCAAAGTTTCACTATGTCTGGAGATAGAAGTATAATCCCAAACAGCTAATGTCTGAGAATATATAACAACCTGTACTATGTTTTTAATTTTTCAGATCAATGAGACCTAGCATCTTTCCCCAGCCCCATGATCATCTGTTTTCATTTCTTACTTTTATGAACTACAGCTCAGACATTTTAATGAAATTTAGTCATGGTTGTGCTAAGCCTATGACGACTGACTGACCAGGGAGCCGAGGTTCTCTTTTGAGAGTCATCTCAGGCTGAGACCAGCAGTAAAATTGGGTCTCCCTCCTAGGTAAATCTTCCACCTGTACAAATGCTACCTAAAAGCCAGTCAACAGCACCACCACCAGCCTGCCCAGCCAATAGCAACAAAGGGAACCCCAGAGCACTCCTTTATGTAAGGGACATTATCCAGAGATGTGCATACAAAGGCATTGCTTAGTTAAACAGCAGTATCTCGCAATATGGACAGCAATAGGGCTTCCATCATTTAAGATAACTTTCTGGCAAAATCTTAGTTGCCTCTGCCTATAGCTTTACAGGTGTGTGAGCAGATACAACAGAGTTTTCTTGGAGCATTTTTTCTGTCTTACATGCCCATCTTCAACATTCAGGCAAGTACATATTTTAGTATCTTAGCCAAGGAGCTTTGGAAAGTCCCTAGATCATAGAAGCATAGAAACATAGAATCATAGAATGGCTTGGGTTGGAAGGGACCTTAAAGATCATCTAGTTACAACCAGTCTGTCATGGGCACAGGCACCTCCCAATAGATCAGGTTGCTCAAAGCCCCATCCAACCTGTCCTTGAACCCCGCCAGGGAGAGAGCATCCACAATTTCTCTAGGCAACCTGTTCCAGTGTCTCACCACCCTCACAGTAAAGAATTTCTTCCTAATATCTAATCTAAATCTACCCTTTTTGAGTTTGAAACTGTTACCCCTTGTCTTGTCACTACACTTCAAGATAAAAAGCTCCTCCTCATCTTTCCTGTTGACCCCCTTTAATTATTGAAAGGCTGTTATAATGTGTCCTTGGAGCCTTCTTTTCTCCAGGCTGAACAACCCAAACTCTCAGCCTGTCCTCATAGAGGAGATGCTCTAGCCCCTTGATCATCTTCATCGCCCTCATCTGGACCCACTGGACCAGGTCCATGTCTTTCTTATGCTGGGGGTCCCAGACCTCAACACACTACTCCAGGTTGAGTCTCACATGAGCAGGGTAGAAGGGGATTTACTTGATCTGCTGGTCACACTTCTCTTGATGCAGCCCAAGATGTAACTGATGACTCATATTCAGTTTTTCATCCACCAGCACCCCTAAAACCATCTTCTTAGGGATGCTCTCAGTCCACTCATCACCCAGCCTGTATTTGTGTTTGAGATTTCCCTGACCCATGTGCAGGATCTTGCACTTGGCCTTGTTGAACATCATGAGATTTGCACAGGCCCACCTGTCAAGGTCCCTCTGGATGGCATCCCTTCCCTCCAACATGTCAACCACACCACACAACTTGGAGTCATCAGCAAATGGGCTAATTTACCTTTAAGACTCCACACTTTAAACACCTCAAGTCTCATTAAAAAAACATTGATACTAACATTTCTAGAAACTTTTATTATTATTATTAAAAGAATTTTACCAACAAAAGGGTACCAGCATATTACATCATTGATGTTCTGCCATTGAGGATCTGGCCAAATGGGAGAAGATAAACTTTGTAGCAAAAGAGGGACAAAAGCTATCAAGGCTCATTGAAAGGTCTCTAAACTAGACTTGAAGGGTGATGGGGATGGAATTGGGCTGGCCAGAGAGGGGTCTGATAAGATCTGATCTTATAAATATCTAAAGGGTGGGTGTCAGGAAGATAGGCCCAGGGTCTTCTCAGTGGTGTCCAGTGACAAGACTAGGGACAATGGTCATAAACTGGAAAACAGAAGGCTCAACCTCAACATGAGGAAATACTTCTTCACTGTGAGGCTAACAGAGCATTGGAATAGACTGCCCAGAGAGGTGGTGGAATCTCCATCTCTGGAGACTTTCAAAAGCCTCCTGGACTTTTTCCTGTTTGATCTGCTCTAGGCAATCCTGCTCTGGCAGGGGGGTTGGACTAGATGATCTTTAGAGGTCCCTTCCAACCCCTACCATTCTGTGATTCTTGATTCCGTGATTCATAGAAGGTAAAAGACATTATACTGGCACAGGAGCTTTTAATATTTTTGTTTACTTGTTTTAATTTTTGAAGCTGTATTGACAGTTTAGCCTCTTTATTGCATATCTTAAACTGTGTTTGAGCATGCATCTACATATTCTAACATAAGCTATTTATGCTGGCAATGCTGAGTCCTTGACAAGAAGTCTACTAGGTGTTGCAACCTGTAGTGGAACAACTTTTAAACATCCTTAACAGGTTTCAGCCTAGAAATCTGGGCATAACAGTGACTATGACCACAGCAATCTGTGTGGCAGCCATCCCTGGAGTTAGGGTGCCAAGGCATTTAATTTCAGAATCAGTAGAGCTAAACAGGAGAGTTTTGAAGGAGCAATGAAAGGGACCATAAATCTGGTTCATTTAAAATCATCTGATCTTCTTTATAGTTAAATATTATATAAACCCTTTTTCAGCTCAGAAAAAAGGCTCAAGAAAATAACTCCCCAGCTGTTTTTTGCTGATAACTATTAGCACTAGGGGAAAGCTGTAACTGCATTCTCCAGGAATTCCGGACTACTAGCCAAAGAAGCACTCTATTATATGACTGTAACAAGACTTTTCTTAATAATATTGTAATTAATGCCTGAAGATACTTTCACATACGTTTCTAAAATGCATGATAGCTGTTTTGCAACTCTTACAGATATTTGATACAAATCCAGAGAAGTGCATAATCTTCAGTTTAAGCCATCTAAACAGCAGATATTTAAAACTGATGAAAGCAAGTAAAAATTATATCATATTTTCCTCAACCCCACTTAATACAACAGATTGTAAAAATTAGAATGGGGCTAAAAGAATTAAGTTTTTGTCTAAAGTGGCCCCACAAAGTCCTGTACAGAAATTATCACTGAATGTAGAAGGTTTGCATGTAAGTTCCATTGAGACATATTCACAAAGGTCATCCCTCAGCCTCCTATTCTCCAGATGAGATAAGCCCAAAATTCTTAGCCTCATAGGCCATTCCCCATATGATATTCCTTCAAGCACTTGCACCACCTTTGTGGCCATCATCTGGATGCATTCAAGGATCTTCACATCCTTCCTAAACACTGCACGCAGTGTTCAAGATGAGGCCACACCAGTGCTGAATGCAGTGGGATAATCACCTCTATTGACTGGGTATACTGTGTTTGATGCACCCTAGGATGCAATTTGCCTTCTGGGCTGCCAACTCCTTACTCGTGTTGAGCATGCTGTCAACCAGCACCCCAAGCTCCCTTTCTGCATGGCTGCTCTCCAGCCACTCCTTTCCCAGTTTAAACTTGTGCTTGATGTTACTCCATCCCAGGTGCAGAATCTGGCATTTCAACTTGTTAAATTTCATCATGTTAATCACTATCAAATGTTCCAATATATCTAGATCCCTCTGCAAGACATCTTGCCCCTCAAGAGAATCTACAGCACCCCCTAGTCTGGTATCATGAGCAAACTTGCTAATGGTGCATTCAACTCCTGTATTCAGATCATTGATAAATGTGTGGAACTGGCCCTAGTATTGAACACCACTGGTGATGGGTTGCCAGCCAGATGTAGCCCCATTTTCCACAACCCTTTGACATCTGCCTTTCAGTCAGTTTTTCACCTAGTACACCATGAACCCACTCATCCCACAGTTGGACAGCTTGTCCAGAACAATGCCGTGAGGGACAGTATCAAAAGCCTTACTAAAAACTCAGAAAAAACACATCCACTTCCTTACCTTCATGCACTAGGCTATAAGTTCAAAACAGAAAAGACTGGCAAAAAGGCTTGATATCATAGAATTGTCTTAAAAAGAAAATGGTTTTGACATGGAAGATCTCAAAAAAAGCTACTTGTGCAAGTAATGTAGAATCATAGAAGTTAGATTGGGCCAGACCTCTGTGGATTATTTATTCCAACCCTCTGCTTACACAAGGGCTAACATTAAATTTAAATCAAGTTGCTTAGAGTTTTGTTTAGCTAAATAAAATCAAGACTGAACACACATCTATGCAGCAAGGCAACCATTCCAAATCCCCAACAATCTTCTGTTGCTTCTGCAAGTTCTAGAAGATAAAAGAAATTAAAGAATCCAGCTGTGCCTGCTAAAGAAAATGAATAATCTGGTGTGTGTTCCTCTGTTCTGTCATTGTTGCTAGGACAATGAAAGTTAGAGATCACAGCACTGCATGAGCAGAAGCTATATGCCATACCCTACCTAGCAGAGCAAAGCTGTCTACAGTAAGATGAACATTGTGGAAGGTTTTCAGGATTAATCTGCAGTGCTCAGGAAGTCAGAAGAAGTATCATACAATAATAAGCAAACAATAGATAAAGTTTGAATAAAATTAGTCAAGATGAAGCAGGAAAAACCCTTGACTTTTTTTGACAAAATATTCACTAGCAACCACTTGATTGGATCTGACACTTTGTTCTCATGATTCTACAAACCACATGCACATTGTCACAAAAGCCAAAATAATTTTAAATATTGAAGTTAATTTTTCTGTCACGTAACATCTACTTATAAGGAGAAATATACTCGAGGGCTGTCTTAACTACCCAGCCTTTCACTGATACTCTACAGCTCAACTATTATGTTTTCCTTGCATCTTTTTGAACAAACTTATCTTTCAGAGGCATTTCTCCAGCTGATTAGTTAGCAACCAGGTAGTTAATTAATCATCTAGCTAGATGTGAGCCATCAGAGGAAGCTGGAATGAAAAAAAGACTCTACTGTTACTTATCTTTCAAAAGAACAAAAACTGCTTCCCCAAAAAAATCTTTCAAATAACTTTTACCTTCCTTTAGAAGTCTCTATGGGCATTGCTGAAGTTAAGGATATACCAGCTTTTCCATTATAAACCCATTTTGGAGCTCCTTTACCTTCTGAGCAGCTGAACCAATTCTCCTCAGGTTGAAACAGCCTACAAGGTTTCAGCTCAAAGGGAAATTTTTCCTTCCAGAGAACACAGAGTAGGTAACAAAATTACTTCTGTAGACATATTTGGGTTTTTTTCCCTTTGTTTTTCTTACCGTTCTATAATTCAAAACCACTCTCACATTTCTCTTTTCAAAGATGACATTTTACCACTCAATAACGTAAAAGAACTTAGAATTTTATGCCTTATTTGCAAAAAAAAAAATAAAATGCAATGTCTGTGCAATTGGTAGCCCTTGAAAATCAATAATTCTTTGTGAGCAGTAACTGTTCCTTTACACATTTGATTGCACTGAAGAGCCATAGAGACCCATGAAGCACACACTGCATGTAGCACAAAAATGGGTGACATTATGGCATTTATCTGGAGATAACATTTTTCAAGCAGAGACTAAGAAAAATGAATACTGTAGGTACACTAACTGTTTATCACATAGTAGCTTCTACAACAGATCCTGGTGGGTTTCTTTCAAAACTAGTAAATAGAAGAACTTCTATAATGACAAAGAGATCCATGGAGTGTAAGTGATTCTGCTTAAAACAGCCCGAACTTCCCTCTACCAATTTATGGTTCCAGTTCAGACAAGCCTGGAATGAAGAGTACATTTGTTATTCTTTACAGATATTTGCTCTATAAATACTGTTTCATGTTCCAGTGATTTTTCCTTCTTGTTCAAGAAAATTCAGCTGGTTTCAGCCTTCTCCACCTTTGATTCTTTTCTGTAAATCCATGACCTTCATCACATCTGGCTAGTCCATTTAATTTGCTAACAGAGGAAGAACAGGTCACATTGTCATTTTAAAGTCAGACTCTGACCGAGTATGTGTTTTCCAAGACAGTTTTCTTCTGTGTCAATGCCAAATATAGTCTTTCAAAAAAGGTAAGCACATATTTTTGTAGTTATCTCATGTGAAGATACATCCTATGCTTTATTTCCTCCCTTTCCCACAAAAGCAGCCACGAAGTTTCTTGACATCTCAGAATGAGAAGAGGGAGCTGGGTGTATCAGCATATCCCAGGGAATAGTTTTTAATAGTATTTCTGTCTTACTCTTGCCTTGCATGTGCTCCAGGGCAGATCATTCACTCACTCAACAGTTTGGCTTGTCCTCTGTAGCAAAAGGACAATATTCTTTTTTCCTGATAAATGACTCCAAGAGCTCCAAGGCAATATTCTCTGTTAATATCAAATGTTGCTATTTATACTCAACTGAGTATATTTATAAAGTGTTTTCTTGATGTGTTTGAACATGATAAGGAAGTGCTAAGGATGCAAAACATTTAACTGCAGATGTGCTAATTCAGTGTTGCTTTTTCTGGATGCATTCATGTTTCCTGTCGAATGTTTCATCCACCTCCATAGAAAAGATATAATGGGAAAGAGGAATCATTGCAGTTCATGTAGTCAATCACTCACTAGCTAACGAATTTCAGAATTCAGAGTTTGAGCTCAGTAAGAATGGTATGCATACATTTATTTCACCAGAATCACATCAGGATTATATTTACAAAATTAAGAATTTGATATAGAACTTGAACTCTTGCTAGGCAAGAAAAGCAGGTTAGATTTATAGATTTAGACATATAAATTCTCATGGGAACAGAAACCTACCTGCCTTCATGGGTATGAGCCTTTGTGACCCTATTCCATGTCCGAACAGTCTGACATAGATGACGTTGCATGCATGGGGTTGAATTCTTCCACCTTACTCATACAACATCCTCTGTTAGAATCAAGCACATTTACAATTCATCTGTAGAGGATTATAGAATAATAAAATTGTTTTGGTTGGAAAAGACCATTAAGATCAAGTCCAACTGTAAATTTAAATTTGCCTTTCTGTGAAGAATTGTTTCCTAATATCCAACCTAAACTTCCCTTGGTGTTACTTGAGACCATTTCCTTCTGTTATGTCTCTTGTTACTTGTGATAAGAGACAGACCCTCACCTCACTATAACCTCCTTTCGGGTAGTTGTAGAGAGCAACAATATCTTCCCTGAGACTCTTTTTCACTAGGCTAAACACACCCAGTTCCCTCAACCACGCCTCATAAGACTTATTCTCTAGACCCTCCATCAGCTTTATTGTTCTTCTTAGGATGTGCTTTAGCACCTCAAAGTCCTTCTTTCAGAGAGAAGCCCAACACTCAACACAGTATTCAGGGTGCAGCCTCACTGGTGCTGAGTACAGGGCGATGATCTAGTACCCTAGTCCTGCTGGCCACAGTATTTCTGATACAAGCCAGGATTCTATTTTCCTTCTTTGACACCTGGACACACTGCTGGCTCATATTCAGCCAGCTGTCAAACAACACAACTAGTCTTTTTCCACCAAGAAGCTTTCCAGACACTTTTACCTTAACCTGTACCATTGCATAAGGTTGTTGTGACCCAGCTGCAAGACTTGGCACTTGGCCTTGCTGCACCTCACACAACTGGCCTTAGCCTATAGATCCAGCCTGTCCAGATCACTCTGTAGACCCTCTCTACCCTCAAGCAGATCAACACTCCTGTCTAATTTAGTGTTGTCTGCAGATTTACTGGGATTCCCTTGATTTCCTCATCCAGATCATTGATAAAGGTATTAAACAGAGCCGGCCCCAGTAGTGAGCCCTGGGGAAAATAATTTGTGACTGACTGCCAACTGGAGGTTGACAACACTGCCAACAGGGAGGTCTGACTGACAGACCTGTAATTCCCCAAATACTCCTGGTCCTTCTTGGAGATGGATGTCACATTTGCAACCTCCAGTCAACTGGGACCTCCCCAGTTGGCCAAGACTGATGATAAATGATGGAAAGTGGCTGGGGGAGCATTTTCACTAGCTTCCTCAGTCCTCTTGGATGAATCCCATCCAGACCCATAGACTGGTGTGTCTAAGTGGTGTAGCAGGGTTCTAACCATTTCCTCTTGGATTATGGTGGTTTCATTCTGCTCCTCATCCCTGTCTTCCAGCTCAGGGGGCTGGGCACTCAGAGAAAACAGATCTTACTATTAAAGACTGAGTAAAAGAAGACATTTAGTATCACAGTCTTTTCCTAATCCTAGGTCACTAAGTTTCTCCCTGCATCCAAAAGAGGATGAAGATTCTCCTTAATCCTCCTTTTGTTGCCAGTGTCTAAGTAGAAACACTTTTTATTGTCTGTTATGGTAGTAGCAGATTAAGTTCTAGTTGGGTTTTGGCATTTCTACTTTTATCCCTGCATAACTTCATGACATCCCTGTAGTCCTCCTGAGTTTCTTGCCCCTTCTTTCAAAGCTCATAAAGTCTCCCTTTTTTTCCTGAGTTCCAACCAAAGGTCTCTATTTAGCCAAGCTAGTCTTCTTCCCCTCCAGCTCATCTTTCAGCCCATGGGGACATCCTGCTCTTGTGACTTAAAGATTTCTCTTGTGAAGAGTGTCCAGCCTTCCTGGACTCCTTTACCCTTCAGAACTGCATCCCAAGGGACTTTTTAAGCCAGGCTCCGAAACATATTAAAGTCTGCCCCCAGAAATCCAAAGTGGCAGTTCTGCTGACCCCATTCCTTACTTCTCCAAGAATCAAAAACTCTATAATTTTGTGATTACTGTGCCCAAGATGACTTCCAACTGTCACATCACCCACAAGTCCTTCTGTTCATAAACATCAGGTCCAGTGGGACACCTTCCCTAGTTGGCTCAGTCACCAGCTGTGTCAGGAAGTTATCTTCCACACACTCCAGGAACCTCCTAGACTGTTTCCTCTATGCTGTATTTTATTTCCACCAGGCATCTGTTAAAGTTTCCCACAAGAACAAGAGCTAGTGGTTGTGAAACTTCACCCAGCTTCTTATATTTTGTCTGACTCTTGATCCTGGTTGGATGGTCTATATCAGGCTCCCACCATGATATCTGCCATGTTGTCCTTTCCCCTTATTCTTACTCATAAACACTCAACTCTATTGTCATCATCATTAAGCTACAGACAGTAATACAATCCCTAACATATAGGGCTACCCCACCACCTTCCTTCCTTGCCTTTCTCTTCTGAAGAGTTAATAGCAATCCATTGCAGCACTTAGTTGTGTAAGTCAACTCACCATCTTCCTGTGATAGAAATTATATCACAGGTTTTGAGCTGCACAACTGCTTCTAGGTCCTTCTGTTAGTTGCCCATGCTGCATGCCTTGGTGTAGATGTGCTTCAGTTGATCTATTGATTCTGTCACCTTTTTGAAGAAGAAGCTTTAATTACATGAACATTCTCAGGCACTTTGGTAGTTTCTAACACATCAATAACCTCTGCATCATTGCTGCTGCATGGATCTCCATCTCTGCCTCCACTGAGACACAGACTGAAGAAATTTAACTCTTCTTCCAGCTGAAGAGAAGGTTAGATAGTCAGGGAAGTTACTAACTTGTGTCACTACAACTGTTTTTTCCAAGGTATTCCCAAAACTCAGCCTATCTCCTACAAGATGTTTCTGTTATGGCAAAGTGGCAGACAGTAGAGGACATACAATTATCTTAGCTGCCATGGTTTGAAATATCTGAAACCTGGGCATACATGGTGTTCTTTACTGTTTCTATGATATGGATGGAACCTCTGACAGAAGGTAAGAGTGAATAGACAGAAACTCTGTTATGAGATAACAATATTATCCAACCAAAACCCTCATGTCATCTGTGTAAAAATACAGATACACAGTATCCTAAGAAGAGAAAGATAACACAATGGCCCCATATTTATCAATTCAAACTGGATGACGGGAGTAAGCTGGTACAGCAAGAGTGCACTACAGCGGAGACAAATGGAGAACCTATTAATCACGGTGTCAATCATCTTGAGAAGATTTTTAAGAGTATTGCTCTAAACAAGGAATCCACACTAATTATCAAGTAGGTTACCCCAAAACATGTAATTCTCAGATCCATTTACAGATCTTGCAGTAAATCAAAATCCTTTACTATTATCTGTCTTGCACAAATACCTTGTGTTACAGTGCAAATCTATAGTTTAGCTTCACTCCAACACTGACCACAAAAGAGCCTGTATTATTATGCGTATACCGTGACAGTTGTGTGGCTGAATCAAAGTTCTGTCTTTGACAGGTAATACTAAAGAACAGTATTAAAACATGAATGCTATTCAACCTATTCAATACTATTTTTTATCCTGGAAACTGGATACTTTTCCTACAAGGTTATTAGATTACAACAGTTCAAAACTTTTAGTTGGACTTGAAGGAGGGAATAATTTTGAAGGTTACTCTGGCTAGTTTTCTACACACTAGTTCTTGAAGACATTCGGGATCATCTTAACAAGTAGATCCTCCTGGCACTTGATGACTATGGTGAATGAGAAATTTACATGTTACACCTTCATATATTTTGTCAAAGCAATTCAATACCAGTCACTGCATGTACTCTCAGCCTACTGCAAATGCAAGAGTACTTGGCTTACCTTAAACCTCCATGCAAGAGGCAGTAAGTAATTTGCAAAACTGAGCCATTAGCCTCTGTCCAAGGTACAAAATGATGCAAGCCACTATGGCCCTCTGCTTTCATGCTTGGATATTCCCCCCCGAACATCCTTTGAAACAATCCATTTTCTCTTCTCCTTTTTTCCCCACTAAACTAGATGTAGGGCAACTCACTTTCAGCTAAATCTGTATTTAATTCATAGTCCTGTGTCTAAAGTACTGTGTCTAAAGTAATTCAGCCAGGTGGGAAGAGGTTCTCAGCTCTTCACACAAGGTGCCCTTCGGAACCTTCTCAGATTACAGCTGTGTGATTGTGCCCTTCCTGACAAACATGAGCCCTAGGGAAGCAAGAACAGAACTTTTTGTTCATTACAAAATAAATAAATATAACTGATTGAAGCTTTACCATTAGAAATGAAGAGCTGATGCTGGATGCAGAAGAAGGTTGGAATTGGGAACTCATCACAGATAAGAAAGTAAAATATGGTAATTTTCATGTTTTGTCTCTTGAGAGCTTGTCAAAATAAATATATTCAGAGACTGCATGCAGATGGTCTCATCATTTTAGGCATTGTGCACCACCATATGAAAAAGGGATTAGTACAACAGAAATAAACAGGCTTTTCCTTAGTTCTTTCAAAGACAAAGCAGAAGGGAGGAGAAGAGTCTTTCTCCTAATTAGAATCAAAACTCATGGAAAAAAAAATTACTGGACTGGAAAAAAAAGAGAATAAAAAGCAGAAATCGCTTTCAAACTTTCTACTGAACTTTTAAAAAGGAATCACAATGAAGGGATATATTCAGTAGATATTCTTAGAGATAAGTCCAGTTTTTCCTCAGTCAGGGGAGAACAATTTTTTTCTATGTTTATGCTAACATCAATGCTAAGATATGTTATATGTTCAAGCACTATTTTCTTTTTCAGTCTTAGATAAAGAACTTTCTTACTTCCGTCCTTGAGTGATGCTTGTATGTAACTATGATGAAAGATAATAACTTCTGAGGATATGTATGGCATCTCCCCCATATTACAACCTGTACTAAACACAATAGCCAAGTTTCTCATATTTTGACAGTAGCAGTGATACATATCTCCATACTGCATTCCAGATTAACTTTCACTATTAGAACACATGTTTATATTTTAGGAAATAATTCTTTGTGCTCCTTGGTCCTTTGTTTAGTGAAGAAACTGTGGAATCAATTATAATAATTATAATGTTGTTTCCTGATCTTGGTTATATTTCTAAGCAAAGAACAGCTGTGCTGTGCCAGGCAGTGGAAGACAGGGTGTCAACGCAATGCAACTTCAATGTCACTGTGTCATTTAGGATGTGGCTGCACATCCAGACCATCCTGCCTCTCCTGCAATGGAGCAATGAGAGTTCCCCAGGAACCTCTTGATCTTCTGCTTGCAAGCTATAGTAGAAATGCTGAATTCCTTGAGTTTCCAAGTTATGCAGTATACATACATTGCTTTCAGTGGTATGAAGTTCTTAACTAAGGGCTCATGCAGTCAAAAAAAGGGACTACACCACAAGACTTATGATATATATTTCTTCAAAATAGTCTATAAGAGGAATAGAATAGCTGTATAATGTTAACAGCTGAGATTTTCAAAACCATGCAGGTGCCCCCATACCCCAGTCTACATTCACAAACCTTTTATAAATTTGACTTTTTTAAGAGTAGAAGGACCCTACCTTAACACCTTTGTGAACTCAGGCCCTCCCTCACATGAAAATTTAATTAACTGTAGAATCCTCTCTTTCCTAGAGACTTTTAAAAATCCTCACCAGTTTTCCATAACACCATTAATAATCATAAAGCAAGGTCCTGTTATTAATGTATAAAAATTATTTGATAAACTTCATTCATGAAACCCTATTGAAATCAATGGAATATCTCTGAAATCCATGCTTCACCATTTGTTAAAGATTTTTGTATATATAAAGGCTAAAAAACAATTGGATACCTTGTAGACTGTAGGTCATTAAATTTAACCCAGCTACTCTTGCTTTTGCCCTTACTGAGTTATGCTTGACTGAAACACACATTCTGGAAAGGCATCTATCCTTAAGATGAGACCATGGAGAATCTAATATTTCCTTCAGCAGCATATGCTTAATATCAATGTTAGGAATATTTTAAAGTATTTGTTTTCTTTATGTATTTGGCTTCAGTTTTTGATTATGCCTTCTGCTATAGTATGCCCTTTTGATCTCATGTTTTCGGTCTTTTTCTAGTTTGTTTGGTTTTTTTCATATGTCATTACATCATCAGTAAACACTGTAAGCAAGTTGCCTCTCTAACATATTTTTAAGAAGTCAAACTGATTAAAGACTTCTTTTGTTACAGAGCATTTCTTCCCACTGACCATATTTGTATTTTTCCCCTTCACACTCCAGTTTCCACCTTTGTCTGGAAGATCTGGAAACCACAACACTGTGAAATACATACATTAATTCTTAATGCAACCAGCAGTTATAATTCTGTTTATTGCTTAACCTGTTTTCACATAGAGGATCTCCTAAGGCCTTTTTTGTTATAATATTAAGAAGATCCCAAGAGAAGATTCTTCAGAAATTGGTTGCTCAGATTAGATACTTACATCCATATACACTAGTTTAGTCTGGTTTTAACTGAGAGCATTTCAGCATGATCTCTGTGTTCAGGAATTCCATATTTAATGTGTACTTACAAACATCATGACTTACATGATTGCTCATTTTGCAGAGTCTCAAACCCTGCATAGTTCAAGAGTCTCCTTTACAGTAGTGATTTCAGAGGAACTGTCATTTCATGAAAAATGAAACTTAAACGCTTCCAAGCATTCTTGAATATATGTTAGTAATGCTTGACTTATTACGAATGCAGACTTCAGCAGAAAAAAAAAAACAAACAAGCAAAACAAAACAAACAAAACAAAACACAAACAAAAAACACACACACACAAAAAACCCCAAAC
>JANHGN010017314.1:22213-39922 GCA_024605025.1 Megaceryle maxima
AAAAAAACAAACAAGCAAAACAAAACAAACAAAACAAAACACAAACAAAAAACACACACACACAAAAAACCCCAAACAAACAAACAAAAAAAAAACCAACCAAAAAAACAACAACCAAAAAAACACAGGACCAACACATTAGCCCTATTCTATTGATAAAAATGACCCAAAGCAGGCAATTTCACTTCAGTGATGTAGCTCTTTAAGCTTCCCAGGGTCCTGGATCACATGAAAACTCAGGGCTAAGCAGAGAAATGGTCCTGGGATCTAATCAGTTTTTTTAATAAGCTTGTATCAAAGCTTCATCTGTCTCTACTGAACTTTACAAGTTTTGCAGTGTGAGAAGGTCTCCATTTCTCAAGGAAACCTAGACATAATCTGAGCAAGTTCTCTTCCTTTGTTGAAAGGAGAACGCACATTGTTCTGGCCCCAAGAGCCAGCTCAGAAGCATTAGTTAACACCATCAGTCTCCCCAGTCTTGCAAGACAGAGACCTGGGGCTGCCTTTGTTGAGCAGGAGGCCAGACAAATCAGCCTACACATTCAAAAGAGAAATTGCTGTGGAAGTTGTAGCTGAATGTCTTATCTTCTACAGGAACACCAAGGAACCAAATCCACACAGACAGGGGAGCTTGTGCAAATACCATGTTATCCAAGAAACTCACTGTAAAGTTCTAGAACAAAACTGACAGTAGGAGTGTCCAGGGAGCCCCCTTATATTCTCAGGATTGAGTTCATAAGGCATCTCTTACAAGAGGAGAGAATCATTTTAAATAAGTAATTGAGGTGGAGGGGAGAAGACATCCTGAAAATGCCCTGACATTTGCCCTTTACATTTACAAAAAGTCCAGAAGTAAAACATTGTTAAAACAAAAACGGAATTGAAACACTTTTATGGAAATAGTCTGACTTTTCCCCCCTTCATAACACTGTGCAACAATGCCATGAAACACTTGGCTGTTTGCCCCCCTGCTCCATTACTGTTTTTCCAGGTTCAGTGTGCCATGAAATCCCCTGCCATAACAGGGACCACAAAGCCACAAAGGAGTCAAAATGTTTCCTCACTCAGAGCTGCTCTTTAGCTCAAGAGTATTTGTCTTATAGTTTGACCATACCTTGCTAGATCGATACAACTAAGCTTTTCTACACAGGGAGATGTATGCCTCTATCTGTGACTGAAATTTTTTTGAGTAGTTCCAGGCTTATTTAGATCTTCAGTTGGACACAAAGTATCATGTCAAAAAAGATGAAAAATATTTTAAAGCAAACTCTATACTTTCATCACAGACTTTCTGCCCTAAGCCTCAATTTTAGTGAGAGACTTGTGGCTCCATAACTGTATACACATAAGGAAAAACTTTTGACCTCTGGCCTTCCTTGTAACTATATTAAAAGACAGAAAGCTTTTACTTTTTTTTCCCGTGAGGAAGATTTCCTTCTCTTTGAAGATATTCCATCAAGATAAAATTTTCTTACATCAATGGTTCAATATACTTTCACATAAACATACTTCAATTTGTTTCCATGTCAGTCAGAAGGTAGTAAGGATGAATACTCAGAAGCTGATTTTAATAAATTAATAATAATGATTCTATCCTGTTTAAGCTTCTACATGTGCTACTTGGTATAGAATAACCTCAACCTAAGAAAGTCTTCAATGAAACCCTTCAAAAGGGAACATGGATTTGAATTTAACAATGAGAAACTTTATATTTACACCATGGCAGATGAAAGAGATGCTATCAGTAACATGAAAGCTTTAGAAAACATTAAGCCTAAAGTAAACAAAGAGAAATACAAGCAAGTGCTCAGCAACGATGTTGGAATTTGCACCAAGTTGACAGTAATCAAAGAAATATCCATTAAGACTGGATGAGGACTGTAAAACTGACTATTCCATCTGCATTTGAAAATTGTTTTGGCCCTGAGATCTCAGGAATCCTGTCCTGTTTCTCCTATGCAAAACTTAAGGGCAGAGATTTCCCTTTTTTTCAGATCAGGGAATGAAGGAAGAATACACTTGATGAGTCATATTCCATTTCTCCCATCATCTGCATCTGTGGAGAAAATGTAAGATGATAACATGAGGGGAAAAAAAAAAAAAAAGGGAACTAAGTGCTGGTATAATGATGAAGATGGGAGGTTTCCTTATAATTAAAAATGAGAAGTGACATCTCAAAATATATGAAACCTAGGTAGCATTAGCTAAGAGTCCACAGATAGAAAGGAAATCTGTCTATAAAGGTCAATGGTGGCAAAGTTACATCAAAATGTCATGGTGTTCAGGATCTAACCCACAGCCTGGCCAGGGCTTCTAGTACCTGGATTGCAATTGGCACTTCCTTTATGTCCTTCTTCAAACCCTTCTTTTCCTAAAATACACAGTTTCAGAGTTCTTAGAAAGTCAGATTTATGTTTTTGGCTCAATAAGAATATCTCCATCCACACTTCTGTGTGCAAGATACATATCGACCTTTTTTAAAATGGCATTAATGTAGAAATTAGACGAAAGCAAGACCTCAGATGGTTTTTACCCCTTGACCACTGTAGCAAGGATAATTTGTTTATTGTGTTCTATGGGTGCTTTCAGCAGTAAGTGAAGTTGTATCAGAATTAATAAGCAGTTGAGTTGGAGACCATTTTCTACAGCTGTAAGAAAAAAGCTAAAATTAAAACCTCACAAGGGCAGCTCACTCAGTGAAGGGGAAGTCTTTTACTGCTCAACAGTGACACCTCTTGATATTCAGCAGAATATTACTGATAACCAAAAATAATTTAATGCAGTCTGCAGGACAGAGTATTACAGGCAGTGCAGTGTCTCCCAAAGGAAATGTTTTGGTTTTTTTTTTTTTTACTTGTTCAGGAAAAAGCAGCTCAACATCTAACCTATTGTTCCAATATGAGAGGCTCAGGAAATGAAAAAGTTTATAGGGGAGCAGCTCAGAACATTGAATCATTATCCAGAGAAAATGCCAGTATTTTGATATAGACCTTTGTCATTAAATTGGAAAGTTTTAAAATTGTCACAAAAGCATTAAAAAAGACATTTTATCAGCTTTGAGCTTTTTCTCTGAAAAATTAATATTTTGAATATGACTGATGAAACTGATATCTCTCCTGATTTCTTTTTATTCATTTAAACTCTACTTTTTTTTCAGAATTTTTTATTATCAAACTTTTCATATACATAGCTTCTACAAAGAGCTATACTCAAATGTCAGCAAAGAATCTGACTACTTGCATAGTTTGTTAAATAGAATTTGTAATACTCCATTTATTAACTCTTCAGAGTGCTACTATACTGCAAATGAGAATTCAGGTTTTAAAAACTGCCAAATAACTGAAAGACAGAACTAAAAGGAAACCAAGCCTTTAGCAAGTATTCTTTGAGCAGTATATGGAATACAGCCTGCCTTTTTGGTAGCTGGATTAGCTGGCTCTGAGGCTGTATTTGGGACACAGCCATGAAAAGCTTAAATAATCATCCTTTCTGGGCCAAATACTGAGCATTAGAACAAGAAATTTTGGCTTACATTTATCTCTATAACAGATGTTGATTGGACAGCTGAAATTTGTTCATGCATTTTATGAGTAAGTGCACCCTTTTGCCAATTCAACAGAAGCATTTGTGAGAAGTCCAAATACATACATTTCTGCTGGAGCTCTAGCTTTATTCTGCTTATGGTACAAGTTAATTAGTGAAATAGCTGTAGATCAACTGAAAATAGCTTAGCATTTAAGTATCCTCCACTGGCGCAAATTAGCATTATGGAATAACTAGACCTACGAAGAAAATCTCTGGGGACTGTAGCATAAGATAGTAAATATGTGAACAAAGAGTTAATTCCTAGCTAGTAAATTCTCAAGACACTGGAATGACTTAATTGTGAAGGATTTTAATAATCGAGTGCCAATAATAGATTGCAAATTGGAAGGTTTATTTCAAAACCAGCAAAAACTGCACTGAGAGATTGTAACAGTAAAAGAAAGTGCTAACCTACAGGGAAGGAAATTTGAAAGCAGTAGGGAAGATTTAGGAGCAGCAGTGGTTTTAAGGGCACGTTTTTATATCTGCCATTATGTTTTAAGTGGAGCTTTAAACAGTGCCTACCAGTAAAATGTTGATACTTCATCGTTTGTAAGAAATCAGCTGTTACTTTTGTCTAAGTAGTAGACTAATGCATGGTGCTAAAAATCTGGGATGCACACTCTGCCTGCATACCATAACAAAACCCTGCTGTCTAAGCTTTGCAATATGTCTTGGAAGTAAGCAAATGTGTAAAAGCATATCAGATGTGAAGAAAAAAGAATGCCAGAGGTGAGGCATGACACTGACTATGCTTCTTATTTCTGGGTAGTGAAACTTACTATTTTAATGATGACAGGGTTATTTGTTGAAATATATTGAGAACATCTTTTTGAAAAATATTTTAGCTTCAGCGTCTAGATATATACACATGGAAACACCTAAACAGAGAGAGGAATATTTTAATGCTAATTTTTGAAAGGACATTTTAGCACTCTATCTATTTTCAGGTATTAACGGAATAAAAGTATTTAATTTTGTGAGTTAAATTCTTTATCTGGAAATGGATAAACTTCATTCCTCTACAGCTGAAATAGGAACACCTTCATATAACAGTCGGTTCCTGAGTAAAGACACAGAAACTGATCTTTCAGATGTTTTTTGAGAAGGAATATATTTAAATGTACACTTATCTGTTTTCAGCCCATATAGGCAGATTTAGATTTTTGAGCAGACATCATCCCATGGACATACACACATGAAAACTTGTGTGCACAGAGGAGAGGCATGTACAGAGAGGAAAGAAAAAGAAATCATCCCAGCAAATAGAGCACAACATGATACCTGGAAACAAATGGACACACAGAGACTAAATAATCCAATACTACTGCAAAAACAAAGCATCTAAAAGCCAAGTATGTGTCCAGTAATAAGTATTTTCCTTTCTTCTTTGACTTCTTTTGACCTACACATCTGATAGCAAGAGATTACACTTATTAGTTATGTGCTTTTTTTTTTTTTTAATTATTTACAAAAACTTGAACTCATGACTGTAAGACAATTTACTGACAATCCATTAATCAAAATATCTCTTCAAACTTGTATACAAACACAGTGGTATAGCAGCCTAATTTTCTCATGGATTTTGTCTTCCCCAATTTTAGTCAACTAAATAAAAATTAAGCATCTAGTCTAGACTAGCCATCTGGGCTACATTTATAATCAAAAGAGAAACAAGCAGCTAGGCAGAGAAAAGGGCATGTCTAGAGAGTCTTTCCCTGACACCTCTTTTTTCTACAAGATAGCTCTGGATATCTCTGCCTATGTCCCTCTTCCAACTATCACTGAAGCCTAATAACTGAACTGCATCTGTTGCTTTTATCTGGTTCTAGATAGGTAAGAATTTCCAGCCTAAAAGTTACACCTCCCCCAATACTTTTTTGACATTTTGTTTAAGCAGACCCTTCTTCTTTGCTAGAGGCACAAATACCCCATTATTTAAATTGCACAAATGGAAGAGACAAATATGTGCTGTACCACAACATTTCTTTCACCCCAGGTAACACATCTTTCTCATGTTCCTTCTAAAAGAAATATCTGAGAGCCAGCAAGATAAATGAAGCATGGGATTTCCTGGTTTTTATGGTTTCCATTATTCTGGATTTACCATAAGAATGAGGCCAGTATTTTGGCTAACAGGCAAGACATAGTACCTGCTGTCCCTTCAAAACAAATAATATGCTTCTAAATAAAATGCAGTAAAGTCAACACCTCATTTGGAAAATTGAAAGTGCTTTTTTTGTCCTAGAAATGTGTAATTATCACAAGGACAGTATAAAAAAAAAAAAAAAAAAAAAGAAAAGAAAAATTTAACCTTTTTCTTGATTTTAGAGAGGCCTTGAAGTTATGTAAGAACAATCACCCTGTTTCTGATGAGCAAAAGATAAAATAATAATATTAATACATTTTCTTGAAATCTTTAAAGTTTTATAAATTGCCCGTGGAGGTTTGCAAACCAAGGTCACTCTGTCTCTTTTAATTCTTTTAATTATCTAGTTCCAGCCTGATACACTAGCATTACTAATTGGACACAGAGAAATTCCTTATCAGTGAAGTTAGAAAAGGACCTGTGAAAAGGGTTTGGGAGACTGCTGTAAATCATAGAAGAGGAACTGAACAGAAGGAAAGCCAATCAACTGTAGTCCTCCGAGCTGTGAGTTTATAGGAAAAGCAGAGCCTCGTTGGATGGAGGAATAAGTGGCCAGCAGGTAGTTACACATGCCATTGACCTCTCCCTGATAGATACTGCTGTGAGGGGAGCCAAATGCAGGCTCACACCTGCCCTTAATTTCTTGAAGAAGGGACTATTTAAAGTGCTAACTTGGTCTTTGGAGTGCATAGGTGTTGAATTATAGTGCTATTTGTTTCCATTCCCATATCCCCAAGAGCTCATACATACTCTCTCAAACCCCAGTGAAGGAATTAATTATCCTGTCTGTAGTTTAGCATTTTCATGCACATTTGACAGGTGTGATGCACACAGTGAAGTCTGCAGCTCTGTCAATCTCTATTTAGTAGCATAAGAAATGTGAGTATCTGTACTATCCCTGACTTTGATTTCTCACCCTTCTCCTTTCTCAGCACTGTTGCACATTCTCCAAGGTTGTCAGTGATCCTTCTCCTCGAAATTATGGCTTGTCATTCGATCAACAGCTTCCTTCCATCTCAGATATTCCATTTTGACCTTGGATGATCATGTTACGTAGTTCATCTTCTCCTCTGCTTTCTCACTGAATTGAATGAAACCTGTTTGTTCTTCACTTCTTCCATTTCCCCTGTGTCTTAATGAGTCTCTACAGTTTATATGCCAGTATCTATGTCGTGTTCTTCTGCCACTAGATATTTTTACCAGTGCTCAAATGTCAGCCATTCACGGAGATATCCAGAATTATCTCTGATTTTTGTAAGCTGTATTTAATCCACTATCACAAGGTTTTTCCACCTAAAACCGACAGTATGTCTTTAAAGAGAAGGAGCTTATACAAAACTATTTCAGAAATACTGGACTCTTTATTCATGAGAAGATATTACCAAATATTACCAAAGCAAAGAAATCCCATTATAATATCAACCAGAACTCAAAAATAGTACCTAATTGTTCAGACTTCTGGAGAAAACACAGAGATGCTGTAGGAGAAAAGACAAGAAGACATTATTGCAGTCCTTCTATGTCAATAGACTACTGTTTATTATATACAATTTGTTTGTGAGACATAAAACTGAAAAATATGATCATTTTAACTGCTAAATGCTTATGACATGGTGCCCAAAGCACATGACACTGCCTTAGCCTATTGGCAAAGTTCTAGAAGGCAAAACATATTCCATTCAACTGCAATTGCTTTTACACTTTTGTTTATCTAACTTTCTTCCTGTGTCACATTATTGTATGATTTCACAGCACTCACTGGGATCTACATCCAGTTAGCCCTAACTACTCTCACATCCAGTATTATGAAGAAAAAACCCTGAAATTCTGCACACTTGTTACTATAAGGAATATGATGTGTATATTGTCCTTTAGATGCATAGCTTTCTGCAGCTGTTGAAGTGTTATTGTCTGTACAAGTATGAAAGAGTTAACATTGCTGTTTGCAAGATCTCCAAGTTCAGAAGCATCACTTCATGTGAACCTTCTCAGATATACATACATATTTGAAAAAATATTAGGTAAAAAGTAATAAGCTCCATTACTGGTACCTAAATGTCCATAAACATGCTCCCTGACATGGTGTTGGTGCAAGTCAGCAAGTGCTGTACACATGGCTAAAGGCACAAACACAGCATTGGAGATCATATCCAACAGGCAGTTTTCATGAAGGCACTTGTTTTGTAGAGTAAGAGAGTTTAAAGGTGTGGACATCTTCTTAAGGACATAGAAAATACTGTCTGAAAAGATCAGAACTGTCTCTATTCACTTTATTCAGGATTTGGTGGATTACTACATTTTAAAACATTGAAATCTTGCCACCCCATAAATTCAACCCTACCATAAATAAATTACACCAACATTTGAAAACATGAGACTAGCTCAGTATTAGGAAACAAAATCAGAATGCTTTCTGATATTTTTTCCCAGAAGCATAGGACTATTTCACTTTTTTCTAGTCTTACATGCTTTCTTTTAAGAAGCACTTAATAAGTTGAATACTTTTCTTCAAAACATTTTTGGAAGGATATTCTTTCCTGTGTATTTCATTCACACTTCTTCCCAGACCTATCAGTATCTCTTGTTTTGTTTGTTTTCCTTCAGCAAAGAGTAATCAAACAACATTAGGCAGAATATTTTGAGGTGGTCAACTCCAGGACAAAACAATCCTGAAAAACTACATTGTAGAGAAAGTATCATCCCCCTCTCTTAGCTCTTGTCTCCATTATAAGGGCCTCTCAATGAATTAGAGATTTGTCTTAGCAGAGATACATCTCTTGTCAGCAAAAAGTGATATTTTGCCAATGAATTTTATGCTATGTGCATAAAAGTTGAAGATGTGAATATAGTTGCTCATATTGCTGGTTTTGTCAGTATAAAAATGTCACTAAACATTATATCCTATAGCTGGCATAGGGATAATGACTAAAATGCTAACATAGATGTAGTTTTAGTCTCTACTATAATGATAATGAAATGGCACATTTTTCAGCTGCTGACAGAGTCCTGGAAGATTAGAAGTTTGTGTGCAGAAGGTCCATAGCAAGTAAGTATCACAAGAAAAATTGACCTCATCAAATGTAGATGCTTACAGTGATGATTTCCTATGTCTTAGCTAGTCAGTGCAAGATCTTGTTGTCATGTAAAGAGCATGTTTACACTTTAAGACAAGTAGCAGTCTTACTTTAAGACTAGCAAAGACCTATAATTTAAGACTGGTAAAAATGACAAGCAAAGTCAAATATGCACTAAATGGAAAGTGTCAACCTCAAATTAGTCATCCACAGTGAATATGCCCAAAGGTAAGAGAATGGAGTCCTACCCTATGTGGCTTAGATTTCAATTTAAAATTTATTCCATAGAAAACAAGAACATTTTTAGAAAATTTTGTCTACACTTAGCAGATACTCTAGCAGTTATCTATAGAATTTACTGTTTTTTCAATTTCCTTTACCATCACCTTTAATAAAAGTTTTTAAAGCTGAAATATAAGATTTTATGTCTCATCCATGTTCTATTCATCCAGTTTTGGCTAGTGTCAAAGGTTTGGTGAAACCATAAAAATGAAAGGAAAAAACATCCGATATGAGCAGACAAATCTGAGATGGCTATTAAATTGTGTTTGATGGGAGTTAGTGATGAATGAACCTTAAAAAGCTTGTTCTAATTAAAATAAAAATTATAACATGGATGATTATCTGAATGCTTCCCCTTCTTTTTCTTTTAAGAATCAGGTTTAGACACCCCTTGATCTCCCTTAACACTGTTTGGCCTGAACTTGAGAATGTTAAAAACTGTCTCTTGTATGGTATTTCAGTGCTTCTAATCCCTGAAAAGAGAGGGGAAATAGTTAGCAGATTTAATTTTAGTTTTGGGCAAAGGTTGAGAACACTTTTCCCATTCTCTCTTAAAAACAGAAACTCGGGCTCAATAGCATAGCATTGGCAATATCTTCCAGGCTGAGCCTCTCTGTTCCCTAGAGGAGATAATATCCCCCCTCTATTACAGTAGCAGGGAAGAATGAACAGAGTTTCCAGTAATAAATATAGACATAGAGACGTCTGGTTTCTTTTCTGACTCAGAAGCTATCAAGAAAATTTAATCAGGCTTTTCTTTTCCAGTCAATCCTCAGATTATTTTAATACTTTCACATTCTGTATCGAAATTCTGTCAGCCTCGTCAGTGTTTTTGCCTGATGGCTGCATGCAGCCATTGCTAAACAATTTGTTAAAGTGTTATATTTTTAGAGAGGTCTGTTCACTTACCATCTAATGGTAATGCCATTTTGCAGGGGTCATAAGGAAAGAACATATTCATGATGAGAAAAAATCAAATGAATGGCAAGACATAATCATGTTCCTATCTCATGCCCTCTTCTAGGCAGAGAAAAAATATCATACACCAACCAGATTTTTACTGTATGCAGAGCTAGCCTGGTGTTTTCTTCCCTACACTAAATTATGTAGTGCTTCTGCAGAAAGTGTGTACAGGAGCTGAATGTAAATCAGAAAAAGATATGATTGTGGAACTAAAAGACAACCACTCCTCTCTAAAACTACATTGGTATATGGCGTGCTGGTGTGCCCACCTTATAACATCATGGGACTACTGTTGTCCCTCAGGTATCTGTGCATGATAGCACTGAATTTAAAATGCATCATGACCTTCATATGAAGTAACTGACACAAACCTGAGTGAATGGGGCAAAAAAACCTGTGACTTTAATGCTAGAGAGATAAAAATGCTTCCTACATTAAATTTAATGATACAAAAATCAACTCTTGGCTTTTCTGTGCAGCTGCTAAACATCAAGCAATAACAATCTGTATGTTCTACTCAAGCTTGGGAGGTGTAGGGGAGAAAGATCCCCTTTATTTCTGAATTGGAACATAAATAATAGCAGCAAAAGAGAAACATGATACAAAAAGTTTGGACAGGCTTGACTATTCACTGACTTTAGCTCTTACCTTCTATCTCATGAAACTCTTTCATCACTCCCTTGTTTATCACCAGTTTGTCAAAACAAAGTAAAAACCACTTATTGAATTAATTGCCAGTTTTTAAATATTGCAATGGCTTTTACTGCCAGTCTTTACTGTCACTTGGATGGTACACATTACTTGCATTACAGTCTTTTACACAAAATAAAACAAAGGATCAGAAAATCCTTTTGGCTTCTCTGTACCCCTCATCACAAGCCTATTGCAGCTATTTTAAAAATTATACTAAAAGAGCCAAGAGATGTGTAATTTACATCTTAAACAACTCTTCCATAACCTCTGAATCTATAGATATTTATGGACCCTGGAAGGAACAGTGTTAAAATTAAATTGTGTTTAGCTGATCGATATGTTTACATTACACACTCACTAGCATGGGTTTCCCACTGGGACATAGGCAAAGAAGTGTGTAACAAAAGTGTAAATCATGGTCTCAGCTAATATTTGTAATGCCATTCTACACATCTGGTAAAAAAGTCTAACACAAACTCACACAGGTGCCACATAAATTAGACTTAAGACTTACCGGTCTTTCAAAAAAATCATGAGTATTAATGATTTGACTGCCTTCTTCTGCTTTGACTAAATCGCTATTGTAAAAAAGCATTCAGCCTCCTTTCTCAAATTACTTATAAACAAAAACTGTTTCTTCCAGTTCATGGGAGATTTGTGAAAAGGAGTAAGCACCTTGCCCTGACTTTTAGTGAAAACTAACCCCTTCTGCTTGTTCTGACCTATTTCTTTTTCTATTTGCAGGCATGTGGAACTGTCTTTTCAACTACAGTTTCTAATAGACCTGAGATTTGTAAGGGAAAATTACAGTTAAGCATTCCCAATGCATATCTTGTAACTTCAGAAGACCAAAGAGGCCTCTGTCAGCCCAATGTTTTTGAGCATGCTCTCTAAGGCAGAAGGTGATGGTTCTGGTGAAGAAAGGTATACTTGTCTATAATGTGGTCTGATGATGAACAACACTTGAGGGATCCTTCTCAGCTCCAGGTTTTTTTAGGAGCTAAAGCAGCATATTCCAACATGCAAACCCAGACATGTTCCAGTGGAATGTCATTTCATATTTACAGCCTTCACATTTAGCATCTAAATTAAGAAGGTCAAGTCTGGAGTTATCCTTCTAACTTCAGTATGTAGCCTGGTGCCTAAATCAGAACACTACTAACATCAACAAATTTAAAAGAAAAGATGGTTATCTCCAAGGTCAGTCCAACTCACTACAGTGTTTCTCACCCTCTTTTTATATTTATAATATTTTCTTTTTTTTTTTTTCTTTTTTGTATCTAGCATAACTATGGCCTGTGTTGTGAAAGTTAACAGAATTGCAGGGATTTGATATGTTAATAGAATAGCTGAACATAGTCTAAAATGAAAGATTTTAATCCATGTGCTTTGAAGACATGACATTATTTATGAAACTGCCAGTGGATAGAGACAGACGTTATCAGGTTTTGGTTTTTTGTTGTTTGGTTTTTTTTTTTCAGGAAAGCAATTGTTCTAGTCACACTCAGTCCGAGGATGAGTGTGTGTGAGACTGATCCAGGGATTTCTGATACATCATAGCAGGAGCAGTGATCCATAGAGCCATTTATTCCTGTACCTTTACTGACATGGTGAATTATGTAAGTTTTTCCTTCAGATGCTAATTTTGTTACTGCTTTAGTTTGTGCATTTATTTCTTTATTGTTTCCCTTAGCTGAACCTTATGTGACATGAATTCATTAATGTTAGGTAATGAAGTGGAGATACAGGCTTATAAAGAGGAATTAACACACACAAAATTGCAACTATATTATAGTACCTCCATCTGTTTTACAGAAAATGTACACATTCTCATTTCAATTAAGCGTGATGGTCAAAATAATTATAAAATCTTTCATCCTCTCCTAGACATTACAATAAATAAAGATATCATTACTTCTTTGAGACTCAATAACACTTTGTGTAAAACATGTACTCCTATTCAAGTTTTATAACCCTGTCTTTATCACCTTTTTGATAAATATCACAGTCTAAACAAAACAAAAGGAACAGTTTAATTTTGTCAGCTAGGTTTAATGTTATATATATTTAGCACACAAATAGCCCACATAGTGCTGTTTTAGGCAAGACCGAAAACTGTTTTATTTTTTCACTTCTCAGAACCTTCAAGGAGCTGCAAAGCTTTTAATCAAACTTAGCCCAAAACCTCAAAACTGCATATATGTTTATGAGTCAAAAATGAGGTTTGGGACCCAACAAGAATTTTACTTTCAACTACTTCAAAATTATTCCATCTGAGTTTGGTTGTTTATATTTGCTCCAATTTGCTCATATATTGAATGACAAAAAAATGGGAAGCCAATCCTCTTGCAAAACTGCCTGAAGGAAATGTGTTTTTTTGATCTTTTAAATGCCTTGCCACTGATATAACGTTTGGATTTGAGAACTTTCTTCTTTAAAAATATACTCTCAATAAAACATCATTTTCTTTTAAAAAAATCAGAAAACAGTTCACTGACAAGCCTAATTTAGAGCTCAGAATTGCATTATGCATCCTCAGTAGTTATTTACATTCCACATTACTTTACAAATAAAAACAATGAGCTTGCACTGCTTCTAGCTTCACTTATAATATGTTGCATTTTATGTTCTTCCTTGGAATTCTCATGAGCATTGCCAAACATTTTACCTGTTTTGTTTTATAGTTTTGTTAGGTAGAACTTGCTCTCCGGTCAAAAGTGCGTTACCAGCATGCCCACTGATTTCTGCAGCCACTGGATTAGGCCCATATATTAGCTGTGTATTTAATTTTCTCCAGCAATCCTAAAAGATTCGCAGGGCTGCTTTAAAACACATAAACCACTCCATTATGGCTATCTATTCCTGTACCATACAGCCCTTTCATTATCCAGGAAATGAAGGTAAAGAAAATATCATTAATTTAAAATTATTTGGTTTACTCTTTTGAACCAGACTGTATTTGTAGTATTGTGTACTTTGGAGTCTACAGAAAAGGAAGAAGGTAATAAAGACCACACGAGCCTTGGTGTTTTAACTTGGTGAGGATATTAGCATTTTATTTGATGCTTCTGATCATGTTCAGATATCTATATGCAGCTGCTGAAATATCAGTGACTTAAACTGAATCCCACCCAGTCATGAACTTGTTAGAATGAGTCCAGAGGAGACCACAAAAATGATCAGAGGGCTGGAACACCATGAAGAAAGGCTGAGACAGTTGGAGTCGTTCATCCTAGCAAAGAGAAGGTTGCAGGGAGACCTTATTGTGGCCTTTCAGTACTTAAAGAGGGCCTATAAGAAAGATGGGAACAGTCATTTTGGCCAAGCTTGTTGCTACAGGACAAGTAATGGTTTTAAGCTAAAGGATTGTAGATTTGACTAATATGAGGAAGAAATTTTTTACAATGCAGTTGGTGAAACACTGGAACAGGTTGCCCAAAGAGGTGGTAGATGCCCCATCCCTGGAAACACTGAAGGTCAGGTTGGACAGTGCTCTGAGTAACCTGTTCTAGTGGTAGATGTTCCTTCTCACTGCAGGGGTGTTGGAATAGGTGACCTTTAAAGGTTCATTCCAACCCAAAATACTCTATGATTTTCATGCCCCAGAATATGAGTGGCATCCCTGAGGTACTGTTGCTGAGGAGTACTTTGTTCCTGCCTCAGAAAGACATCAAAGCATCCCTTATTCACAATGACAATTTGAAAAACTTCTAAATGGAAAAATTAAACACCCAATAACCATGGATGGCCTTGAACACCCTTATCAGCTATATTTTGGAGATCTGAATCAAAAATAATACTTTGTTCTACCTCAGACTAACACAGCTTCACACCTCAGTCTTTTTTATAGCTATCAGGAAAATATTTTATTAACTATAATGCGATTGAGATAAAGTTGAAACCTTTCACAAGATCTGTTGCTGAGTTTGATGGTAGAAGAATGGTAGACAGCAATACTTAATCAGGAATCATTTCTTACACTTACTCCAGAGTATTTTCCACAGAACTTTCAACACTTGTTGAAAGAGAATCCACAGAGCATCCTCACTTTTCCAGATTATTTTGCATTTCTTCATGAAATATAAAATCAATAATCAATTAATAAGACCATCAGTGAAAAACATAAACTGAGTGCAGCTTTGCTTATTCTTTCACTCTCTAGCAGGTGATCCCTTTAGGACTAATGGGAAAATTCTGTTTTATTGAATAAAAGATGCAATGAGACTGCATCTTTAGAAGACCTGAACTAGAAATTCAGGGTCTATGTAATAAAAGACCCATCTCCTGTTCTTGAAGACACCATCTATAAATAAATAAATGAATGAACAACTCTTAATCTTACTTTGAAGACTTTATACCAGGCTCTAGAGAGAAACCAGGCAGCTTTCCAAAAGAATTTTTACCATCAGCACACTGAAAGCAGTCTATCAGTAACAAATGTTGAAAAAGCAAATTCAGCTGAATTAAAACTGCCCTAGAAAAAAAGGAAGAGAACAATGATGATTAAGAAGAACACTGGGCATATGGTCACCTTATTCTACTGCTACAAAGTGCTAATCAATCACAAATAATTAACCCAGTTAAAACAAAAAAGAAATGCCACTGCAAATATATATTATAAGGTGTGTGCACCTGGGCTTCTAGGAGAGCTGTCAATAAGAAAAGTTAATTTTTTTTTCCTAGAGGTCTATTCATTGTCACAGCAGTATCTTTTCAAATGAAGGCATTGTTGGGGACTACATAAGAGAGGAGAATATCAGGGAATAGTCAATACAAAAATACTGTAATTTTAAAAGTGTTTAAGATTACCAAGAGGCTGGGAGAAAACTTACCCGAGATCAGTGAAAACTTTAAGAGGCATAAGGAAGGTATGGATGTGTCCTATTAGATGACACTACTCTGGAGTCCCTGAGAAGCTTTTTTAGAGAACAATCTCCTTCTGAAATACATACTTTTTCAATAAATCATACTTCACATAGATGAAGTTTCTCAAGATTGTCCTCCTGATGTGAAAAGGTTCCAGGCTTCACATTGAGAATGGAAGAAACTGCAGCATTTCTACAAGTCTTGATAATTTTATTTAATATAAAGGGAGACTCTTTCTGAGTCTTAATTCTCCTGGTTATATATAGTGATTCTTTTCCCCTCAGTCCCAGTGCTGTCACATACAATCACATGCAAATTAAGGCTAGCAGATGAAACAATAAAGGAAATCAAATGCAGAATCTGTTTTCCAGAAGGACAGCTTCTATTCTTATTGAAAACAGGCAGAATTTCATCCTATTTAACTAAAAATAGCTCAGAAATATCCTAAAAATCTCTATACATTTACATTTACTCTAGTTCTGCCATCTCCATAATCCAGATAGGGGAATATGTTGGCAATCTCCACTGTTTTCCTTTAGCCTGTCAGCTGTGTTTCTCTCTCGTAAAAACTCAGAAATTATGTATGCAGGGGTCTCCTTCTGCTCTTAGATGCTATAGAGCAGGCCTGGCCAAAGAGAAGAGCCCTGCATATGGAGGTATATAGATTACATGACTTAATACAATGCTTCACATTCAAATTTTGTGACTGGGTTCATGGTAGAGATGATTTCTACCTATGAGCAAATGCTCCTCATCTCTCAAGAAGTAGTGAACATTCACTGGGCTTCTGTGAAAGGAAGAATGATCTCACACCACAATCATCACACGTAAAGACTGGGAGAAATTGTCCTGCTGATCTTTGAACCACGTATTCTTAATTATGTACAGGCTTCTGTGACATTGCAAACTCAGTGTCCCAAAACTTTCTAACAGAAAAACAATCCCATGGTTTTTAATTTGCTTCTGTGTTGTTTCTGCTATTGTGGCAATCCAAACAGGAAAAGTATATTCTGCTCTTTAAATAACAGAAACAATAGAAATGCAGTTATTCAATATCATCCTGCTTTCTTTTACCTTAAGTATCCTTTTCTGATTATGTTCTTTATTCAGATATCTCTAACTAAAAAAAAAAACCAAAACACAACTAAAAAAACCACCTGTAAGAAAGAGGTTCATATTTTTTCTGAATCCAAAGTTTTCATAATTTCATGTTAAATCTTTCTTAACAGCTCTATTGTTGGCCATTAAGATGGCAACAACTGAATACAATTCACAGCTGATATTGTATTGGAAGGACTGGCAAATATCAAATAAGACATAATATCCACATTTATTTGTGGCATTTTTCCAAGAAAAATAAGCTCCCCCTACTAGAAAAAACTGAAGTCAATAAAAAGGCAAACAAATAAAAGCAAACAAACAAACAAAAAACCCTAAAACTTAAAAAAAAAAAAGCAAACAAAAAACCAAACAAAAAATAAAAATCCAAAACAAACAAACAAACCAAAAAACAACCCCCCCAAAAAACATAACAACAAACCATAAAAAATAAAACAAATTAAAAAAACCCAAACAAGCACCACACAGAACAAACCGACAGTAAAAGGACTGACCTATATCTGATAGAGAAAAACAATATCTGCTGATGCCTGCTAGACTAGATGTCCATGTTCCACTGGATGCTTATGAAAGTGGCAAGTGAAAGAATAAAATTCTTTTTGTTGGTGGATCCCCAAATGGTGGAAGAAGGAGGACAAAACTGCCTATACATCATACAGTCCATTCTTTGTTATATGTAAAAGGCATGTACACTGCAACCAGAAGCTTTTTTGGAAATTTTTAAAACAATAAAGTTAATGGTATAAAATCTCTTTTAAAAGATCAGATTCTTATGAATACATTATTTTGCTGCAGGAAATAGAAGAGGATACCTTGATGTCATTTTTTCATGTGTTTCCTTCCAAGGGCACAAGGAAAACTTACTATAATGTGTGAGGATTTAGCTGTCAGAACCACCTTAGACTGTAACAAAGCATGCCCCCTTTTTCTTCAAGTCAGTCTTTAGCACACAATTACAGCATCTTTCTCTAAAACAGA